>JAODOY010000024.1:2296537-2311892 GCA_025399855.1 Forbesichthys papilliferus | reverse complement strand
CTCCATCGGCACATCTGCCCCCCCCCCCCACCCCCACAGCCCCTCCCTCACACTCTGCCCCATTCTCAATTTCCCAAAAGCTCAGGGTACACAAATGGCCTATCACCCTTTTCTTGAGACCATAAGGGTATATTTTAATCAGCGTCGTGCACAAATGAAATGTCACGCCCTTTAATGTGAGAGCACTGTGGGAAATGTCGATAGAAATGTCAAGTGGTTGCAGGGATGGGGGACCAGAGGGGTTGATGTCATCTGTGGTACAGTAAGGCCCCACTGGGCATCCCCAACCTTAACACAGGGTTGGGACAGTGGAGGCAAATTGGATTAGTGTAAGTTCTACAGCCATAACTGCACCTCACGGTACAGTTACAGCGATAGGGATGTGGTCAGATATATGGTCCTGAAAAGGAAATGTACTAGAAAGTTCCGATTGATGAAAAGATCACATGATAAAATCATTAGCCATTATTGGTTGATTAATGTCAGCTATATATGGCTGTCCAATACCATCTATCTGTCCAATACATATGTGCATTAAAGCATGCATTACATTTGATACATTATACACCCTATTTGGCATATGAGACAGTGAAAAGACAAAGACCAAAATACCAATGACTAATAATAGTTTTTGCTCTATAGTTTAGTATGTGTTGTTGCATAGTTTATTTTACCTGTGTTAAAGTTTACTTCCACAAGGAGAGAAAAGAAAACCATGCGCTTTGAAAAAGCAATCATCTTTCCTAAGTTGATCTTTTATTTAGCGTTCATAGCAGATTGAGGTAAGAAGGCCTTCCTCCACCACCCTCCTCCCGCCAACAGGAGAGTCTAAATGTATTGGTCTTAAAGAGGAGGGGGATTATTTCCCCTTGCTGATATAATGGTCCACCTGTCAGAGGGAGTTAAACATGACGCCTTATCGCTGACAGGTACACTATCACCCTGCCCGAAATTCCCGAAATTCAATATTTATCGGGTGGGGGGGGGGAATTAAACCATAGGGAAAATAAGGACAGGGAATTGTGCTCCCAAACCAGGAGAGTCAAGGCTGTTTGCCATATCGCGCTGACGACATAATTCCACTGCTAGAGAAAGAGAGAGATAGATAGATAGAGAGAGAGAGAGAGAGAGAGAGAGAGAGAGAGAGATAGATACATTGTCTGGGCATGTACCTATGCAGGCAGATTGTGCGGTGTGTAAGTACGGTGTACTGGAAGAGACCTGGGCTCAGGCTCAAATTAACTGTGTGGCAGACTGGACTGTCAAATGCAATTACCTGCCTTGCATTTCCCGGACCACCCTGCTCATTTTTATTTCCTCTTCTTCTCCCTTCATCCCTCCCTTCATCCCTCCCCTCCTCTCCCTCTCGCTCTGCCCATCTCGCCGCGGTCTCCCACTCTGAACATCGGTGGCGTCGGTCACCTCCCTGTCAACTTGGAAGGGCCTAGTAATGGGAGTCTTGCACTTGCACATTTAGAGGCTATTTTGAGTGAGGAGACGGGCCCTGACCCCTTCTCTCCTCCGTTCTCTCTCCCTCGTTCCTTCTTCCCCTCGGCTTCTCCACCACATTACAGGACAATTATCTCAGTCTAGTCGGAGAGGGCGATGGGGGTTAAGTTGAATAGCCATTGGCTTTCGCTGATTGCTTTTTCAGATTTATTCGATTACAAATTAGATCGGAGGACTCGGCCACTATGGTGCTCGTACTGGGTGTCTGTGTTTGTGTAGATACGACTGTGTGTGCTCACGTGCACACCTTTTTTTGTATCAATTCCATTGGATGAGTGCATGTAAAATGTCCGTGCACGTGTGATGAGCTAGACTTTCTCTTAGTAGTGTGCTGTGGTTGACCCTTCCTGATTCAGCCATGTCTGACAGCCTGAGCTGTGTGTGTTTGTGTGTGTGCGCGCGCACGTGCGTGCATGTGTGTGTGTGTATGTGTTCACATGCGTGCGTGTGCATATGTGTGTGAGTGAGAGACTTAATGACAGCTGCTATAGGACCGTCCTTAAAAGTTACTGAAACAGGAATACACAGATCGCTATTTGTTATTGGCATCTCAGAGAGCATAAAGAAAAATACACAAACATAATATGTTTACGTATTGTGTACATACAGTTTTATGTACCAAACAGCCATAAAAAAGACCTGTACAGTATTTATATAAATCGGTTAATGTGCATATGTTATGTGCGTCCTGGAATGCTTAAAGAATAAAGGTTGTAAAGGAATGTATCTGTAGCTTTTTGTTCATTCCCTATCAACTCCATTGTATCAGAAAAAAATGTTAAGGTCAACATACCCTCAGGATGGCGCCCAGTGGTGCTTTAACACCATTATCCCTGGGATGAAAACACAATCAATCAAGTCCAAATACATGTATGCAAGGGTGTAGGAGTGACTTCAACATTAGGGGGGACACAATTTAGGGGGACATTTTGAGGGTTAAACACATAGTTTCCTGCATTCTGGTATAATTGTATGCACCCATTTGTGCCTGTGTGTGTGTGTGTGTGTGTGTGTGTGTGTGTGTACGACTGGAGATGCTATTAATATAGTCAGACATTTTAACAACTGATAGCCTACAATCACAAAAATGGTTGCTGAACGGCTTAAATGAATTGGGTCTATTCACAGTCACACAGCCGAACAAATCTCTGATGAGTTATAAAGGATTTTATAACAGAAAATGATCAGCACATTATGTGACTATTGTCTAAATAGCCTACGATTCAGAAGCAAAAGCGGTTCCAGCCCATGCAGACTGGCATCATGGAAGAAGACATTACACAAACCTTTTACATGAAACAATTAGGCTACAAAAGTCTGTTTCAGAGCGAGACTGGCACATTTTGCAAGTGAATCAGTCGTGCTTCCAAAATAAAATGTTTATATTTTTACATTTATTTCTCACTCGCGGGAAACATTTTGGGTAGGATAAATCCATCTGTTTCCAATATTGGGGGGGACATGTCCCACCCATCCCCCCCGGGGCCTACGCCATTGCGTGTATGCATGTTTGCATACATATTTTTGTCCAAATGCATCACTTATTATCTAACAGGCAGCCTGGACGGTGTGGATTGTTACGTGAATGTGTTATGGGCCAGATGTAACCGTTCCGTCTATTGTAACCATGGCCGTCCAGTCAGTAAGCACGGTGTATGGCTGGACAAGGAAGGATTAATTGTGGTTTCCATGGAACCCACAATATCTAACACCACCTCTCCTTCCTGCTGATGCACTGGGTTACATAATTATATCAACTGATTCACTGAGATTTCATGAATGACTTGCGATGTGTAGCTACAGGCACTCTGCCTGGATGTCACTGTCTTCTGTCATGGTCTCCCCTTTACTATATTTCCCTTTTCTTCCTCTTTAGCAATCTCTCACCTTCTGTGCTCTCTCTTTCCTACACTTTGCAAATTACATGCAAATCCTTTGGACTGGATTATTTCACGCTGCAATATTTATGCAAATTTGTTTTTGGGGCAAGCGGCCCCTTGTACATCACGGGACACTCTTCAGGTGGTTCAAAGTGAAAGTAAGACAATAGAGTGAGAAAAAGATGAGCAAGGAGAGAGTGAAAGGAATAGAGAGGGAGAGAGAGAGTGAGAGTGAGAGAGAGAGAGAGAAAGAGAGAGAGAGGGGGGGGGGGGGGGATATTGCCGTTTTCACTCTATTTCCAGCCCGGTGTCAAAATGAATTTCATATCTTAATATGGAGAAAGTGCTTACTCTTTGAAATAACAAAAATGTGGTAGCCAACAGAGAAGAGAGAGGCTCAAGAAAAAAGGGATAACGGAGGGACAACAAAGAGAGGGGTATAATGCTGACAGTAAAATGAAGAGCAGTGAGAAGTCAATTAAATGAAGGGGGTTGGCCCTCAGGTGGGAGAGTAGAGAGGAAAAAGGATGGAGAGTAGGGGACTGTCTTGCCTTAATGAGCTTAGCCCCAGGTCATGACTCACCAGCTGGCTATAGCTGGCTATAGCTGGCTATATAGCTGGCTATAGCTGGCTAGCTATGCTGACTGGCTAACTGTAACAGTGTCACATACTGTATACCGATAGTGAAAGGTCCTATGAAAGAATGAATAAATGAATGGAGCAACGTTGTAAAGTAATATTGTATTTAATCAACTAAATGTATTTTCTTATTGAACTTTTCAACCTCTTTTGGCTGACTGTTAATGACACTTGCCAAAGCTAGTCACGGTGTTTTAAGACAAAAGTGAGTCACAATGTTTGAAAGATAAAAGACATATTCATACAGTGACCAAATGTATATAATAATAAAGATATACAGCCCGGGTTTCAGGTCGGTAGTGCAGATTAAGGATGTACAGAAAGCCCACTTTTGGTATGTGTTATTTGTATATGCTGTGTGACTAAATCATTTGTATTCATATTTATATTTTTATAAAAGTGAAAACTAGTGCAACAATATAGGAAAATGTGGAAAAGGTTGGTGGACATAATGCAAAATGTGCACATCCACGGAAAACTGACATATATGGTAGCGTGTACAGCTCACCTACAGCTGTATTGCACCATATGCTGTACAGCTGTTCTTGTGGATGTAATAGGCTATATAACATGCAAATGCATACAGTATACAGTAACATGTGCATGGTAATATATAGTATATATACATTAAATATAGTATATATATATATATATAGTAATAGTAGAGTAAGCATATTGCATGGTACAGTATTCTATAAAAATTATACTGAACAAAACTTGTTTTCATATTATTTTTGATGGGAATGTGTGCTTGGTATGTCTAATATTACATTTGGAAAGTAAACTGGTCATCAGTTTTTCGGTGGACTTTCGGCACAACAGGTGACCGCAAATGAATGGTTAAAATTAGATTAGACAGCAGGTAACAACCACTAACCAGCTAGACAACGGCGCTAACAATAGCCTGCCATGAAAAACAGAAAGTAGCTTAACATGCTTTGCAAATATCGCAATCCTTGTCATGTGTAGATCCGAACAATAAATACTTATACTGCTACACTACTGCTACACTACCAGTTATACTGCTACACTACCAGAAATACAGGCTAAAGGCCGCCGCCCACTGGCCGCATCATTTGGCTGCATGTCAAGGAATGCAATGTTCGAAAGGTAAAGTCAAATTGACGGAGGAGCTCAGAAACCTGCAGATAGTCAATGCATGTTTATGGCTTGACGCCCAAAAAATAGGGCTATTAAGGCTATTCATAGATTATGTTTCCAGCTACATTAATGGCTTTCCTGTGGCCAGTGTTCCCCATGACATCAGCACCAAACTGAAAATGGAAAATATTTCTTGGAATAACCATTTTATGCAGGGAATAATAAGGCATGGTTTGCACAATGTGTTTTTATTTCAGCTTCATCTCTCAAACGCCAAATCATGTAATAAACCTATGTTTTTGGAATTTGAAATACATTTGACCCAATTGGGTATATGGGTTCAAAATCCCACCCTTTATTATTTCCATGCCTGGATGGTAACAACATTCACACATTTTCTAACAATTTGACTTGTCCTTCCACCTAGTTTCATTGATGCTTTGTAAATGGAACTAGGAGAGTAAAGCATTTCACAAGCAGGGAATAGTCTTGTCTCTTGATGCGGTATGTATTTTCTGTTCCCTTTATCGTCACTTTAACAGCAGGGGGAAAATACAGACAAAAAAAAAAAAACACTTCCAAGATTGCCAAGTGGCAAAGTTGAGCTAAAGCTGGAGCGTGGAATCTCATGAACTAAAGCCCCTCGAGGGAGAGAGAGAGAGAAAGAGAGAGCGAAGGAGATGGTGAAAGCAGTAAGGAGAGGAGAGGAGCAGATAGACAGAGCGTAAAAGGGCGTCTGCTGTTCGTTGTTGGAGACGATAAAAACAGTGGGGGTGAATGAGGGCCTTGAGCTATGATAAACACATATGCACACACTGCCGTAGTTCACTGCTCAAGCACCTGCCTGGGTGCCTGTGCGGATGGGGGTGATTGCGCAGGCCTGACTCATCCTTGGCTACATGTGGAGCCCCGGGGAGCCTCAGATTGGCATGGAGATACTAATGGTGCGGAGCAGGAGAGCTGCTGGGAACGGCAAATCTCCGACTGTGGGGATGCAGCGGAAGTCTATGCGGGATCAGCCTCTCGCCCGTCAGCCCTGGGTTTTGATCTACAGCGAGGCTCGGCTTTTGATGTCTTAATCATCTCCCCCGATCGAGCTCCGGGGAGGTTAGGGGAATGGAGAGCAAAGGGGAGGGGAGGAGAGAGACCGAGTGGGAGAGAGTAGCGCAGGGCCAAGCCCAAGGATGCGGGCCCTGTGTGGGTACGGGATCAAGAAAGCCAGTGCCTGGTTCTCTCTGAGTGACTACAGTCTCAGCTGGTTCAACTGACAGGCCCGTAGGTGTCTGTAAACACGCCCCTGGTTTTCTGAGTTCACAGCTCCCTGCAGTTCTTTGTACAATGTAACAATGAGATACTCATGGAGCTACTGTACGAGTTTCAGCACAATTGATCAGTGCCTCCAAAATCATTTGCACAGTGCACCTGGAGTTGAGATGGAACTTTGATAGCAAAGTGAAGTATGCATGATGTTTGAGAGCTGAACTTCTGAAGTAGCTGAAAGAGTCTCCTCAATGATCATAAGCCATGAAACTGAGAGCCAGAGTTCAGCATTGACAATTTCACCGCAATTAAACCAACAACCACAGCATGGAGCATAGGCCATGTGTGTGTGCACGGAAAAGAGAAAAAGAAATAAAGACAGTCAAGACCATTGTTTTAATCACTTCGTAGAGAGAGAGAGAGAGAGAGAGAGAGAGAGAGGCTAACCCCCTTCATCCCCCCCAACTACCATCTAAAGAGATATATCAGCATGCTGTGTCACCCCAGCGCTGCTCTCTTATAAAAGACACAAGTAATTAATAAGTCAACAAAATCTTTTCAAATGATGTGTCAGTGTTCTACCAGTCAGTGAGAACAAAGATCTGCCTACAGTTTGAGCAGCGCTGACTCCTCCTGCCAAAGCAGGGAAAGAGGTTGATCTAACTGGGGCACTTTAAGTTAAGAAGTTTAAAATGAGGTCTTTTATAGAATATAAATCCGAATTAAAACATAACTGCTACGGCAAAGATGGAACCCAACAGGATATAATAAGTGCCCACTGGTGGAAAGTACCAAGTGGCCAGTCTGTAAATGTGCTGGTATAGGATAGCTATCAGTTTCTTTTTGCTATAACAAAACAAAATAACTATAACCATAATCATCTGTAGTGCACCGGGTAGTCTTTGGTAGGGATGGCAATTTTGGCACCCAAGCTTCAAACATTCCGAATCTTTCAGCACTTGCAGATTTTAAACAAAGTTCCGAAGACACAGTAGAGTGGTCACAGTGGACACAGTGGTCGACCCTTCAAACGTGACGGAATGTTTCAATCGTCACAGTTTAGAAACTCTGAAAAGGGGCGTTTAAACGCAGACGGTCCCGTGGAAGTGTTGTGAGAGTTTATTAAGAGAAGGAGAGATAGTGCTATTTTTGTGGATTGCTGACAAATATATTTAATTCTCAATTAGACTGTCTGTCTGTAGAGGAGCCAGAGTTATTATATAGCCTATTTATATAGCCTATATGATTAGTAAACAGATATCATATCAATCTTGCAGTAAGATAAACAGGATTCATCTTAACTGCGCAATCGGACTCACTCTGCAATACCTCAAAGAAGCTTAATATTGGAGATATTAGCTCTGGTCTAACATTAGCCGGGGCCGTTCACCTGTCATACAGGAGGGCCGTGTTCAAGTCTGTTTCTAACCTTCTTTTGGAAATGTACAATTTAATTTCCTATATTGCTTAAAAAATAGTCTTTCTAGCTTAGGTTTTCCAAACCATGCTCATTTAAAACATGGCTGTGCCACAGTTTGACAATGAAGTGTAAAATGTAAATGATGATGATCAAGATATTCTCTACATTAATAAACTAAGTTTGGAATTCTGACATATTCCAAGAGGGAGATCAGCTTCTGGTCCGTGGATATAAGCAGCAAGCCTAGCTCTAGGAATGCTTGATGCATTTGTCTGGTCAGGTCTATAATGTAATATGACGTACTGTGTGCATTTGCAGCCCTAAGAGGCTGTGTGCACAGGAACATCTTCCTAGGCGCCAGAGTTAAAGCGAGCTACTTACTTATTCAGTCCTGTGTTAAGGCAGAAGTCAATAAACAGAGTGATAAACACCATTGATAGAGACCTCAGCTGCTCTACCCTGGGCCTGCCCTAGACACACCCGATGCCAGCCCTCAAATGAGGTGTTTAAATTCGGTGGTAAAACCCATTTCCTTAAATATGAACCAAAACATTTGATTGAGCTTTCTTTTGCCAAAATTATGACACACATTAACTCCAACCTCTTAGCTGGTGAATTTAATCCATCAATTACCCAAAGAGCTGTTGCAAATTCCCCTCGTTCTTCAGACACACACACACGCACACAAACACACACGCGCACAGAAAAACATGTGCACACACACACTCACACACGCAGGACAGATTTGCTGCTCGCTATATTTATCTGGTACCGATGCATATTTATTTCTAATTCTTACATGGCTGCAGGCTGTGCCGTGATTTGCCATCCTCAACTGGTATTAGTGGCCCTATAATAGGGCTTAGAATTACATGTGGAACCCTGTTGGAGTCTCATGGCTGGATTTAAGGTAGGATTTATCATGTTCAGAATTATTCACTGCTCAAGCGCCTTTCCAGGCTCTATGAAGAAAACCGCCTGGGCTGAGAGTCTCCATTAAGGCCACGGTGAAAAAAGGGAGAAAAGAAGGGAGATAATAGAATGGGATGTAAAGAGGTGGAGGAGGGGATCATATAGTAAAAAGTGTAACAGGGTAGAGCAATGGCAGCCAACAGGGAAAACAGGGATTTAGAGAAAACTTAACTCTCAGCTGAGTAGACAAAATGCCTGTGTGAAGATCTATAAAGTTTTCTCTCAGGACTTGGTTCAGGACTTAATGCCGAGCATCTCGTTTGACTAGTAAAATTATACTTGATGTATCTCTTAAACATGCCAATGTCAAATACCGGAATAATTAGTCTTGTGACCTGCTTTTACAGCACATTAAAATGAGCGACAATTTTAAATGTCATGGTACGAGTCAGATTCTCGTCTTATAGTCTTCTCACCGTCTGCTGAATGCACACGTGCACACGCGCGAGTATGCACGCGACCCTGTTCTAAAGAACATGATGGAAAACTTAAAGTCCTGCAGGCTAGAGCCTATCTGTCCGCGCTGTTGACACACGTCAGCGCTGAGACGGCCAGCTCACCTGTCAGGAGAGAGAGAGGGCAGAGGATGAAACACTGGCACCTCAGGGGTTAAAATAACACGCCCGAGGACACGCACACACTGCTGACTGCAAAGCAGCTCGTACACAAACACAGGAGCTGCGATGTTACACTTACACTGTAGAACCAATGAAAAGAGTGTTTGGCATAAAGCAAGAAAGAATTACACACAGTTTTAGTATTGTCATTTAAAATGAACATTTTCTAATGCTAATGTACAAACACATATATACAGACAGATGTTGATTTTCCATTTTAGTTAAAAATCCTTGTTTTACCTGATACTGTTTGGTGCCTATACTTGTATGACATTCACCTACCGGATTTTCTGAGACTTGCATACATTTTCTAACGCACAGCTCTGCCCACAATAAGTACATGCCAGAGGGTATTGAGGAGAAACATGATTCTAACAGCTAGATGTAGGTAAACATTCACGTCTCGCTGGGTTGACATGAATTGGGTCGACCGCTTTCAAGCTTGTGGTCCATTGGGTTAGCAAGTTAATTCTCTTCAAAGTATGCAACTTTTAAGGGGGAAATATATTTTGTCTTTTTTTCTGTCTTTTTACACATAAAGTTAATAATTGATGACACGGGCCTAATAATAACATGTTACTGCTCATTGTTCCACTTGGGACTTCCCATAAGACTAATTAGTTCTCCCAAAATTTTAATCACTAAAGCCATGTTTTTCTTTTTCTTGGCAGCCAAATGATATGTCATTTTAGCATAACCATTTTCTACGTTTGTTAAATAATGTCACTCTTGAAAATGAATGAACACTGTGTAGACAAACACGTGTTCTCTCCAGAACAAAGAGCGGTAGAAGGTTAAATATATCCTAATACAACATAGAGATGTCTGTGGCTCACTGTTCCCATCCCCTCCACTGAACAATGAAATGTGGGAGAGAGAATGCGAGATACAAAATAGTGACTCTGAGGAAAACAACAACAAAGAGCAGGGAGCAGCCTGACTCTTGCCACCATTGGCAGCAAACCAATCACGGCACCCATATCTATACATGAGCCTCGAGCCAGACTCCCACCCCCGACTATCCAACCACATCAATCACAGCGCCCCCTACTTCTCCAACAGAGATTGCTCTATGTTAATTCTCAGTTATTCTTCTTTTTCGTCCTTTTCATGTTATATTATTATACTTCTTGTCTCTGTTTTATAAAAAGAAAAATCAGTGTCTGTGTGTGTGTGTGTGTGTGTGTGACCAGTCATGGGCCATGCCCCTTGGTTCAGACGTGGCTGTGAGGTATAGAGAAAAGGTAGCTGGGTAGTCTGGGTCCTGTTTCTGGACCAGCTGTCTTCTATAGCAGTAGGAACCTCTGGTAGAGCAAACTGAATAATAAGAGCTGCAACATGACCCTAATCTCATCTCTAATAAATCACAGTCACTGTGTGTGTATGTGTGTGTGTGTGTTGTTGTTCTCCCAGGAAGATATATACTGTATACAGTACAGTACAAGCAGCCACAAGCACGGGCAAAATCACACGCACACTTGGAGTGACGGGAAACGCAGGGCAAAGACACATATGCTAAAATAAATCTGATTATTTGCATGACAACATCCACAGTTGAACAAACTCTGTGATTATGTACATTAGACAACATCCACAGTTAAACTAACTCTGTGATTATGTGCATTAGACAACATCCACAGTTAAACTAACTCTGTGATTATGTGCATTAGACAACATCCACAGTTAAACTAACTCTATGAATATGTACATGACAACATCCATAATTATAAATAACCCTTTTGTGATTATGTACCTGACAACATCCTATAGATAAACAAACTCTGTGATTATGTACATGACAACACCCATAGTAATACATAACTATTTGTGATCATGTACATGACAACACCCATAGTAAAAAATAACTATTTGTGATAATGTACATGACAGTATCCACAGTTATAAATAACTATTTGTGATTATGTACATGACAACATCCATAGTTAAACAAACTCTGTGATTATGTACATGACAACACATATACAAACAGAAATCACTTTTGGCTGCTTCCACAGTATAATATGTGTGCGTGTGCCAACATGTTGGCCAGTTACCATGACAGGGAATTGGACCAAAGGTCACAGAGGTTGGCACAGGGGGTGAAAGAATATTTCATGGCATGTTGCATCCCCTCCTGAATGTATATATCTACATGCGATATATGGTAAATGATTACGCAGGGCATTTCATTTTGTTACTATACATTTTATGCATACATGTTGGTGACGTCTGTGATCATGCAGGGCAGATTAATTAATGAAAAAATTATGAAAAGTATTGTCCCTAACTATACTGTGACTAGTTTTTGCCAGGACACGGAGGTGTAGGGAAGAGGGTGAGTGCTCTCTCGCTGTAAAAAAAAAAAAGCCGATATCATTGTCGTAATGGGCTGGTGGAATTCATGTTGACTGCCTGCAGTTTTAGGCATACAGGACAACGTAAACTTTGGCGACCACTGTGCTCACAAGTTCCACTCAAGGTTTAAGAAGTCCCCGGGTCTTCATTAATCATTTATACAGTAGATACACGACATGGATCACATCCTGCTCCCCTGTCTCTCTCCTTCTCTCTTTCTGTTGCTCTCACTCTCTCTCACACCTCTGCCATGGAAGTAATCAGTTTAGCTGTGACATGCTGTTTTTGCTGTGGTTTCGCTGAATTTTCCTTGTCAATATTCAATTAATTTGCTCAAAGCAGAGGGTAAAGATTAAGGAAAATGCATATTGGATTATCAAAGGGACCCACACAGGCAGACAGAAAGGTTGACTTCCAGCAATAACAAAAAAATCAGCATATTACAGTGGATTATTAGGCACGTTTGGCTCATGTTATGATGCATATTCGGCACTATTATTACAGTTTAGAGACTAAAAAGATTCTCAAATGGGAGACAGCATGATACAGCCTGGCATTACCATTCCTTGAAAAATAAATATAGCTGATGTTTAACAGGCTATGAATGGTGCTAATCCATCAAAATCCAATAAACAACTATAACAAAATTAGAGAGAAAAACAATTGACGGCAAATAAAATATTCATACATAGAAGCCAAATTAAATTGCAAGAGAAATAACATTTGGATTCCTCTCAAAAGGGACAAATTAAGAGTTGGAAATGACATACAGTTTCAGTGTTCTCCTGCTCTATCCTATTATAGCGGATACAGGTTCCAACTTTTCACAGTTCCAACTGTAACTTTCCAACCGTTTATTGATCCAGTGCACTTTTAGCTGCTTCACACTTCTGCCTACCGCCCACCCTCCAACAGTGTTCATTCAACTCTCCTCCACCGTACAAGTCACTCCCTTTCTCTCCCTTTACACAATTTTTCCCACACACACACACACACGGAAGTATTATGCATAAACACAGCAGTTCCGTCCTGACCTGAATAAATATAAGTTACCTTAGGCAGGGGGGTCTCCGGGCATGGCAGGGTTGCTTGGGAATGGGGTTAGAAGAGCCAATTAATTGGACTCTTCCGTCTTTTTTTCAATTCTCCAAATATGCCCCGACAAACTATTAATGCACACATTGCCAATGTGTCCCATTACATTCAACCAAGGTCATAGCAAGTGTATGCTTATTCTGGCACGGGCTCAAACTAGCCCTATTAAATAGGATTTTGTGAGGGGGGGTCTGAGGCAGTATTGAGTGTGGTGTGTATGGCCCATCTTGTGTAAACAGACTTATTTTGTAAACCCCGCTTACCAAAGGCTTAAAGGTAACACTGAAACGGCATTACAGCAAAGTCCTATTACAGTTTTGGTAAGGAGAGTTCAGGAGTTCACACTGGGGTCCAGCAAGCCAAAGCTCACGTGAAGCAATGACAACTGTTAACAGGCCATATTAGTTCCTGTATCATCAATACTGCTAGCTAGGCTTGTGTACTGTAATTATTTCTATGAACATGCCTCTTCATGTCTGCAAGAACGTGCGTGTGTGTGTGTGTGTGTGCTTGCATTTGTGTGTGCTCTAAAATGGTGAGCATGCTTTGGCAGAGGGACACATTGCTGTGACCAAGATGGACCCTGGCAGGGTAGCAAACATAACACTGTCTGTGCCCTAGCCGGTAAGGTCAGAGGTGAGTCACATACTGTAATTGTAAACACCTTTCACAAGCCAGACCTCAACACACGTACAGTACACAGCTAGTTGACTACATGCCTTCTATCAAACTAACAAAGGGTTTGGCTCACTGCTCAATTAACTGATTATTTAAACTCCCTCCCTCTCTCTCTCAATAGAACAAGGCCACAAGGCCAAGTACAGTAGCAATGTACACTAATAGATGTTTAGCACTGTATTTAGCCAGGTAACAGGACAACTTCTTTTCCCTGCCATTTTGAATAAATAATTTGAAGGGTGAGCACTGAGCAGTGATTTGTAGCCTAAATGGAAAAGACAAAGCCAAGCACAGCAAGAAACATGAACAAAATAAGGTCTCTGAAGACTATCAGTAAGCTAAATTGTCAACATTACAAACATGTATTTCTTTAATTTGCACAGATTCTGTGGAAGAGAAGCACTTGTGTGTTTAAAGCACTGTGACTCTGAGCCAATCTGAGCCAACTGTCAGAAAGAAGGGGTCCAGTAACCTCGCACTGCTCTGATGAGACAAACAACACTAATGGCTTCCCAGAGAAATCAACAGCACCGCACAACAGAAACATCATCCGTGACGCTATGTGGTCCCTTCGGATAAGGACCGTGAGAAGAGCAAGAAATGTAACGGAAGAAGACTTCACTATAGAATGTCAATAAAATTAGATTAAATGCTCGAAATGCTTGACATTTTGTTTCAAGATCTAAAATATGTATATACTGCCTATACTGCCACACTGGAAGCGAAACCGGCTCAGCGACACCAGCATATTGTAGGAGAAATCCGACTGAATGCTTTGGTTTGTGTCCAAGTGAGACCCTGGCCTGTTGACTGTGTGTGGGCTTTCCCTTTGAGCCAGAGTCCATAGCTGCCGATGAACAATGTAGCGCTGGTCACAAGGCAACCCCTACACAACACAACCACGCACTATGTGATCACCCCAAACTAGATGCACTGCTAGAATGCAAACACAGAAAACCAGAGGAGAGAAACCATTTCAAGAATTATGACTATATCATTTTGGATAAGAATATTTATTTATCTTACCCTTTTCTAAATTCCTACCAATAATGGAATATAACGTAGGTAATAGCTATCTTGTAAAGACAATGCAGATTGTTTCTCAAGAGGATGTTTAAGCACATAGAAAACCTGTCTCATCCACTTACAGTAGACTAGAGTATTACATATTCACATTCACTTCTAGTAAACTAGATTAAAACCACCCTGGGTTATAAGATAGCTGCAGCTCATATAGTGGATAATAGTGTAATAATGAATGAACACTTATGGCAGTGGCTTTTGCCACGTTTGCATTTGAATATTTTACATTTGAAAATGGTTAATATCATTTGTCAACAATTTAATCACAATTCCCCTTGAGGCCATATTAAATGCCACACCATATGGCACAGTGCGAAGGACCTGCTTGTTCCTATAGCATTTCGTTACAACAAAAGGAAGGAAAGGCTTTACAAGCCATTACTTCTCATATTCTCTCATATGCAACGTATTTAAATGGGTTCAGTCTAACACAAATCTTTTGGGACATACACACTGACACATACCCGTACAGACGATACACTTAAAAATCAATTTCACTTGCCCCATATCATGCCTGTCCAGAGAATGGCCTGCCTTCTATTGTACCAGGAACAAACTATCTCCATTGTTGTTGCTTTGGGCATGCATGGGTGAAGTCAGGTAAATGGGTTACAAAAAAAGAGAGAGAGAGAGAGAGAGAGAGAGAGAGAGAGAGAGAGAGAGAGAGTGAGAGAGGGGGCAGTATAGAAACAATGGAAAATCAGCATGAGAATATCTAAAAAAACCTTATCGTTACCACAGTGTA
>JAODOY010000024.1:2272704-2288809 GCA_025399855.1 Forbesichthys papilliferus | reverse complement strand
GAGATAGAGAGAGAGAGAGAGAGAGAGAGAGAGAGAGAGAGAGAGAGAGAGAGAGAGAGAGAGAGAGAGAGAGAGGACGGGGTAACATGGAAACATGCAGAGCTCAGTTTCTCTGCCCCGACCTTGTGTTAAGCTCTCTGGAGGCCTAGAGTTGGCCATGTTGGGTCAAAGCCTTTACATCAGAAGCCACGGGTCTGGACAGCTGACCTTGGTCTGGCGAGATGGGAGGTGACAAGAGAGGTGGGAGTTTTTTGTGTGCTGGGTTATGGAGGGCAAGGGAAATGCGTTTTCTGTTTGTGTGTGTGTGATTGTGTGTGTTGGAAGGAGAAAAATAACGTTTAGCTTAATGTGTGTGTGTTTGTGTTTCATCTGTTTGTAAATGCACACCGTGACACAGTAGACCCCCTGTGGCAAGGTCTGTGCTGTAGCACGGTAGAGTTATGCTAAGCAGCATCCAGTGCGAGCTCTGCACGCTTGCGCAAGCGTGTGTGTGTGTGTGCGCAGCACGGTGACCTGTGATAAGCCCAGAGGAGAGGGCTGGACCCCCGCTATGTGACAAGTGCAGGGGGCAGGCAGAGGGCCCGTTTCACCTCCCCAACAGGAGCCCTGAGGTGAGCAGGCTTTGGAGAGTGAGCGGTGTAATATGCCCTGGAATGTATTATAGTGTTTTGATAGTGCTGGAAAAGCCCTGCCCTCCACAGCCCTTCCTTATCTTTCCGATTTTTAGAGCCATGGCTCAAATTGTGCGCCAGTGTGCATGCATGTGTGTGTGTGTGTGTGTTCTTATGTACAGTGTGTGTGTACTCTAGCGCATCCAAGAGTGATGGTGTGTGACTGGGAGCTGAGATCTCGCATGAGGGCAGAGGCAGGTCGACCGTCTCACAACAACCAACGGATGTGGGAAAAAGGTGAGAAAACCTCACCCACTCTCCCCGACCCCCACCGTTAAGTGAGGAGTCAAATGAAAGCTTCTTGTTATATTCTTAACAGTTGTTTATGCTTGTTCTATTTAAGACAGGCACATCAGCTTGTTATATGGTCTCTAACTTATGGTCAATGTTTGCTTAAACAACTGGCCTGTAACCAGGCGCTTGAACGCAGCAAGACGGGAGACAGGCCAGAGAGGGAGTAAGGTCAAACAGGGGTGAGGACAGTTAAGTGAGACAAACAGGAGGACAGAAGGATTGATAAGAACAACGCACCATGCCTCCGCGCATTACTTCACAAATAGATTATTACCAGAACCTGGGTAGTACCGGCACACACACACTCATTCACTTCACAAACACAAGCTTGTACCTCGGTGCCATGTGCTACCCAGAGGCAAGCCATTGTTTTTGCTCCCATGTCAAGCGAGTGATTTGTTGATACCTGCAGAACATGACATACACTTGACCTCACCTTGTAATCCTAAGCGTAGACAAATGCCAACCTGACATTGAATACTGAAGAAACAAGAGATAGGCAACAATATTAGGTTGAATGATTTGGACAAGTAAAACACGAATACCACGTAAATGTAAAGGGAATACATGAAGGGAATGTTTAGCTTTGTTTGTTGGGAGAAGGGTTGTGCTAAAAACTTCTTGACACACAGTAGACATGCAGTGCCTGCGTGCGCATGCTTGCGTGCGCGTGCGCGTGCTTGCGTGCGCGTGTGTGGCCACACAGGCCTCTCGTGTATAAACTGACATGCCAGATCCTGCAGCTTTTTTTTCCAAAGGTTTTTTGTTTGAGAGATTTTCTCTTCATCCAGAGCAGAAATCCATCAGCGCTCACCACCACCATGACAACAGCTGCAGCACTGGGCCCATTGTAGCTTTTACCTCTGTACCTGTTGGCCCTGCGTGTTAAACCTCTTTCCTATACCTCCTCACTGCCACAGGCAAGGGTCAGCGAGAACAGCCTCCATTTTGTGGAGAGGGCGGCTGGGGGTGTGTGAGTGAATGGTGAGTACAGGTTTCTATTTATACTCCACCATGCAGATAACAGGAATGTCTGAATGGCCAATCAGCTGCCGGTGCTGCCCGTATCCACTAATCCACAACATCCCTCCCCACTCACACACACACACACACACACACACACACACACACACGCCCCCCACTTCAACCTGGCTAAACGGTCAGGTTTATCAGCAATGGCAAGAAGGCAGAGGCCAACAGAAGGAGAGATTTAGATGAGTGTCTGTGTGCATGGGAGTCATTGTGTGTGTGTGTGTGTGTGTGTGTGTGTGTGCGTGCGTGCGTTTGCGTGCGTGCGTGTGTGTGTGTGTGTATGCATGACCTGGGGGTCCTTCCACCATGACCACTGGGGAGGTCATGAACCCTGAGCCCTTTGGACACTCCATGGAGATCACAGCACCATTTATTTACAGGTTTTAGAACTACACACACACACGCACACGCGCGCGCGCACACACACACACACACGCACACACACACACACACACACACACACACACAGCCCTTAATCCCTCTGGTTTAGTCAGCGGAGAAGTGTGTGTTCAAGGTCCCTGCCCTTTGTATTGATCATAGTGAACCGCATCAGGACCTCCGAGCGAGGGCCCGTCCTGTGAGACCAGACATGCATGAGGGGAATGGAAGGTCAATGGGAACAAGAATTGGGAAATGGATTGACGGAGGACATGCAGGGGGCAGAGTGGAGACAAAACACCACAATTTAGTGGGTTTTAGTAGGCGCTAGAGGCAAATATGAACACAGAAAGCTCACGACCTTGCTGTTGTGCGCAGATTAATCATTGCCGCTTGCGCACGTGCATGTTTGGGTGTGTGTGTGTGTGCGTGGGGGTGGGTGGAGCGGGGTTGTTTCAGTTCTGTCCATGGTATTGTGAAGGAAATTGCTCTGCCCAGGTGGAACGCTAGAATCGACATTAATCGGTTAGATCACATGGTAGCACAGGTGACAGCTGCCCTGACGCCACCTATGAGCCCATCTGGCATCAGTTCCACCTTATCACCGACCAGAAGATACACACACTGTTCCACAGCCTTGTGCATGTGCTTTGAAAGAAATTCATTACGGCCAGCAAATTCATCTCTGTCTCACATTAACCCGGGTTATGTCCCTTAACCCCCATTACAAGATAAAGTCAATTATTCTATTATTCATCACACACATAGCAAACAACAGGACTGGCCTTCCTTGTCTCTCAAATGTTCTGTGGCATGAACTTTCACTCTGGTGTGGTGACTAACACCGGAAGAGTCCCTTATTCTTTGTATGGTTACCACAGTAGAATACTGGATGGGCAAAAGAGTAAACAAATAGTATACCGTAATTTTCCGGCTATTAACCGCAGGTAATACATTGATTTTGCAAAATGTCGGCAGCTCTGCGGCTAATACTCGGGTCTATTCACTGGGTTAAGTTTTTTGCTCTCTTATTGGGATATTTTTATTATTATTTTTAAGGTTACTCGGGGATATTAATCACATCCAAAACTTAAATTTGTTGCTATGGTAGTAGTGGTAGTAGTAGTAGTAGGACAATATGACAATGTAGAGGGCTTTTCACAGTGGCATCACGCTCTCCGTCCTGCCCGCCTATCATTTGTAAAAGGCAAATGTACTGCAGAGTCACGGTAGCAATGCGTCTGGTTTTGAGGTAGCCATGAGAACACAACCATAAACAAACAATATAGATAAACCAAAACAGTTTCTATATGAACCTAGCCTACTTTATTTATGAATTAAGATAACATATGTTATGAATATGATATGCATGTCCAATAAAGATGTCAGCGTATTTTGCACATTCTCTGTCTGGTATGGTCAGGTGTAGGCTACGGTAAAAGCTTCTGAAATGTGATTTAAAAAATGTATAATTTTATGACAATCCTGTCATCTGGTTTCATCTGTGCTGTTTGCTATTTTACATGCCTACAAGTCAAGAAGCATAGAACTATAGCCAAGAAGGTGAATGTCTGTCCCGCCACGCCACCACCTCAAACAATATATTCTATCCGATTGTATCTCGGAGACGGGCAGCCATGTTCTCGATTCGTGCACATAAGCACGGGACTACGCCAGCCGGCCGTTCCGCCTCCCAGCTCCCAAACCGACGCCTTGGCCTTAGTCCAGTTAGAGCATATCGCACTCCAAATATTTCCATGGGTTTCCATGATGGCCCACAAACAAAGCTTACTACTATTACTACAAAGCATACAGTAGGCTACTTACCACTCTGTTGACCAAAGGCTATACGTAGAAAGATGGCCACACGGTTATATTTTCTTTAGCGGGGCCGCGGTGCATGCTGAGCGCTAGCCTGTGGTCCACAAGCGTGTTAGAGGGTGCTCCCTGCTCCCCGTGGTCAATGATCAGTCCACAACCGTCTCGGTGCCTTCTCGGATGGATCCATATACATTCGGGAGCCACGTTTCAAAGTCTTTACAAAACTTTTTGGTTTTGTCGCTGGTTTTGGAATATACTCCTGATCTGATAATGCATGCAATATTCCATATTGTTGGTGTTTTGACAAAAAGTGATTGCCTGATAGAAAGTTGCACCCGGAAGGAACCACATAATGCTGCCAGCAGCCCGGTCAATTTTAGAGACACACAGAGAAACGGATCAAAGAGAATATAACATTTTTGAACAGACTCTACACGGCAAAAACAGGATTTGCTTTGTGATGATCTGGCAAGATTAATCTGCCTTCTGTATAGACCGCACTGTTGTTTTTTACCTGCCGGTAGCCTACTGACTATTGGATAGTGCCCGGTAGCCAGGCTACAGCTACTGTACTGGGGTGGTAGTAAACTGAACAGAACTAAATTATGAACAGAAATGGAACATGATTGTGTGTTTTTTAATTAATTTAATTATCTACTGACTAATGATTATGTCTGCTGCCTGGCCGCCGCTAGCAATCCGAACTGAATTTGAGTAGGAAGTGGCACAAAACACACATAACTTGACGCATGTTCACTTATGTCCTGCAAGCACAGAAATATATTAACGCCATATTTGTGATCCATGCATGACTTGGCTTGTTAATAACATATGTAGCAAACAAAAGTTACCTACCATAATTTACGTAGCCTAGCTAGCGCATACCGGTATATTGAAGTGTTTGGTGTCCGACCTTTTATTTATTTTCTTTTTTTTAAACATAAAAATGCTTCCAACCCGATGGCGTAACACTGAATAAGTTGCGCTTAATACACGGGTGCAGTTAATAGACAAGTTTGTTTCTAAAAATTGTATAAAATACTGACCTGCGCTTAATAGTCTGTGTGATTAATAGTTGGGAAATGAGGTAATTTTGTAAACTGGAAACACTGGTAAAAGTGTGTATTCCACATGAAGCTTGCTGGCTCATATACAATGTTGGTGCAGAATAGGATATAATAACTGCAACAGTCACATATCAGAAAAATAGGGAGAACACGGGAAGAGGGATGACATAATTTATTTCAGTTTAGTTTAGTTTAGTTTAATTAATCAGATTAAGCAGAAAACCCTAAGCATTAGCCTACCCTATGCTTTCGAGTGGCACCATGTTTTGGGTCTGCATTCCGTTAAGCACTTAAGGCTGATCGGTGCCCCGGGAGGGTGATAAGAAGATTAGGCCTGATTAAAGTCATATCAGTGGTTTTTGAGCAAGGGGACCTGCCAGGACAGACACACACTTTGCATTACAACCCCTCCACCATCCTACACACCCATCTAATATAACTTCTGCTCCTGTTTATCACTCCTCACCGTGGAGCCCGGCCAGTTGCCTTAAGCGCGAGTTCCATCCGATACTTCCACCCGATACCACGCATAATGTTTTACACTGACGCTGGATCTGTGTGACACAGGCTTCCTTGCATTCAGCACATGCTGGTGGCTGCTTGGTTTGACCTAGGAGGTTATGGATCTGAACTGTGGTGGCTCTTGAAAGCCACACTTGACATCTCACTTGCTTTCTCAAGCCAGTAATACACTGAGAAGATGCCGGCCAACCCATGAGTGGGGACGGACAAGCGCACAACAGAGGTTATGTGTGGGGGAAGGAGGCTGCTTGCGAGCATATTTTGTGGGTGTTATTGTTGATTCAGCATGTTAAAATAGGGACAAGCAGCGGCAAGATTTTAGTCTGCAAACTACAGAGCAGTGCACATTTTTATGTATTAACATTACCGTCCAAATGTATTAAATCTGCAGCTCCAAGATAAAAGCATTAGGCTGTAGCTTGTCTTAATTCACATTTCCTTCAAGGGTTGGTGTACATTTTAGATAAATGGAGGTGCACCCTGTGTCTTACAGATCCTGCTTAAGCAATGAGGCTCTTCTCTACTGCTGCCTGAACACCCAACATGCCCTACACTATTGCCTTTTAGCTGAAGAAGAAATAAGCCGAGGGCTTGAGTAAGCAATGGGAAGTGGGGTGGGAGGTTGATGAAGCCACAACCAGAGCAGGGGCAATAAACAAATTAGTGAGCGTTGTGTCGTTTCTTTATCCCTTATTGAGGGTGAAAGGGTGGCTTACTGAAACGGAACAGTAAATCACCCCCTTCGAGTGGCTGCTGGGCTGACTGATTGACTTGTTGACTGGTTAACTAGCTGCCTGTTCAAGTCTCATTAGCTTGTAATGCTGAGACAAAGTGCTGAATGGAAGTGAGCAAAAGTGTATATTTGAAGTGTAAGTTGTTCCATTTGATTAGGCGTGTTTTAAGACATTAAGACATGTTTTACAAAATGTGTTCAAGACTTTCCACTTCCAACTGTTCCCTGTCGTAAAAGTGGGCATGGCCGCTCGTTTTGCCATTAGCCAAGGGTGGGGGCATGTCATTGTACCAGGCCATGGGAGCTCTTAAAAGATGCTGTTCCCATATCAAAACCACATGCTCCCATTGCTGTGATACTTCCCTACACAACAGAGCAGTAAAACCCTGGGGGTGAATTCTTAAGTACCACTGGACCATCTGTGGAGGTGGGCTCAGTGATGTACACTGACACAGTTTGGCTAGCAAGGTTGTGATAGCGCCAGCCTCCTGCATTGTCACTGGGTTTGGGTGGGCCCAAGGTGGGCTAAGATTAAAACCAGGCAAGGAATACCAGGCAGACGCGGGCCACATCTGACAGAACCAACAGCGTTGCTTGGAAATATATACTATAAGTCGTGTTGTTTTTGTAACCTACAGGCCCTCCTTTGACAGCCCAGTCATACACATTACACACACTGATATATACATTCCAAATACATGTGAAACACACACACACACACAGACACACACACACACACAGACCATTTCTCATCTAGTGTGTAAGCCTTGCACTCTGTTATCCTGACCCCAGGAGAGAACGGGTCACGTCTGGGGCCAGAGAAAGTGTTTCTGATGAACTAGGTGCTTGGCTTCTACAGACATCCTGAGGGATGTTCACGATGGGCAGGGAAGAGAAATAAAAACAAGTTGCAGTGTGTGTGTGTGTGGGAGGGGCTGGTGCTGCTTGCACAAGTAAAGACTCTCCCCACACTATCTGTCTCTCACCATCCTGCAGTCTGCAGCTCCCATCTCTGTGTCTGCCCCGTTTTCACCTGCCTTTATTCCTCCAGCTTCACATCTGTCACTCGATCTTTTCTCCATTTCCACCCCCTCCCCCCCCCCCTCTCTCTCTCTCTCTCTCTCTCTCTCTCTCTCTCGTTCTCTCCTTCAGCCGGCTGCCACGTGGGTGCTGTTGTTTACCGCTGAGCTCGGGCCTGGTAGAAGTGATGGCAGCGTGAGGGATGCTTGACAACTGTTTAGAGGAGTCCATGGAGCTCATTAAAAGGATAGATAGCCAACCTGGTGTCTATAGGACAGGAGAGACGGATGGATGGAGAGATGGATCGCAGGATAACAGAGAAAAGAAGGGAGGGGGGGGCAGGGTAAGATGGGGAAGAGGGGTGCATGAGCTGGGGTTGGGGAGCGGGGGGGACCGTGTAACGTAGAGAAAGACAGAGGACTGAACCGTGCAGCAGTCAGTGTGTGATATGGGAAACGGTGGATATGTTTCTGACAGGAGTGTTTGACAGTGTCGGTGTGTGTGTGAGTGTGTGTGTGAGGGAGAGAGACAGAGAGAGATGAAACGAGGAAGGAGAGAACAGGGGCAGGTTGCCAAGGGGCAATCTCTAGGTCATTTATACTAAGCATCAATTAGATAGGGATCAGAGACACCTCCACATCACCTGTCAACACTTGTGCAAACACACACACACACGCATAAACAAAATCCAATTCACAAGCCACACAAGCTATGCCCTCTGGTATATCCTCATACCCTCAGCATACAACCCCCCCTTCCCCACACACACACACACACCTCCCCCCAACACTCACACACTTGCGCTGCCAGTGACCTGCAATTGACCGTGTGAACCCTGGTGTTGAGGTCAGGGATGAGGTCCTGCATGCTAGGGTCAGGGAGTGGTCACTGTGTCACTGGTCCTCACACTACACTTCTGCTTCAATAGCGAGCCCCTTTATAGCCCTGATTTATGCAATTAGCACATTGAAGGGAGCTGAAGTACAAAAAAGAGCTATGATGGCCAAAGCAACAGCCTTACTCGCCCTCTCTCAATGGATCGCCCTGTCGCTCCTGCCACGCCCATGGAACATTAGCACACTCGCCGTCCGCGGTGGGGAATAAATTCTGACTGTCCAGTGGAGGCCCACTGTTCCAATCTCCCCTGTGGTTTCAACCATGGACTCATTTAGCCTTTATCGGTCGGGGAATAAAAAGGAGAAGAAAAAAGAGTCACTAACGCATACACACAACGCATGCACGCAATCATATACATCTACAGGGGCGCACATGTGCGCAAGATTCATTTTCACTCTCGACCCCACACCTCTTTAGGTCTTTAGAATTAAACAGAAAAGCCATCTGATTCATTATGGAGGCTGCAGCATTCATTGGTAATGAATTATTTTAATGACAAGAATATAAAAAAACAAAACTAAGCTCTTAAATCACAGTGCAACTCAAGCCTTTGTAGAGGACCATTTTCATACTGTCCCAAGCACCATTTGGTTCCCATGAAGCAAACCATCAAAGACAAAGGAAAATAGAAAATACTTTCAAATTTGGAGAACAAATGGGTTTTGAGTTTTTATACACTATATAAATACATCACTTACAAGAGAATACGTACGTATTCCCCTATATACCTAGCTTGCATTAATAAACGTCAAGTACGAAGTCTGAGTGTAAACACATTTCAAACACATTTGAATTAATGCACATTGGATTTTAATCATAATGGAAGTACGTATGGTAATTGTTGCTTGGAAGGTGTTACAATAGGAATGTAGTGAAGATTTCTTTCTAACTTTACAATGTAAGATGATCTTTCCTCCATGCCAAGATGGACAGTAACCTCTGAATAATGGATGTCCTAAACCTCTCTGCTCTATTAGACACTTGTTGAGCTGACAAGCCCACAAGATCTTCTCATAGGAAGAGGGCAGACATGCATGCATAAACATATTACACATAGCAATAGTAGTCATATATACTGTATCATTAATATACATCCAGTACATACAGTATACAGTAAGTATATACAGCCAGGACACCCACACGAGTGCATGTACACAACAACATACTGTATATGCAATTGTGAATGTGCATACACACACCCACAGCATTCAGCAGAGTGGAATGTATTGCTGACCTGCTAACACCCTCTAATCCACAGGCCACAGCCACTCCAGATAGCATCTCCATGCCTGCTGTGGACAGCCCATACTTATTACCTGGGATATAATCATCTTCCATCGCTCTCTGCTCTCCCTCCGGCTACACACAGAAGCACCTGTCAATCAAAGTGGTCAGTAATGCTCTCCATATGAGACCTAACAAGCGCGGAATTCTGGAAATCCCAGATTCCGCTGTTTTATTTACTTTCCTGATAGGTGGACAAATTTTCCTATTGACTCGAGTGAGTGTATGTGGGAAGAGGAAGTGAGACGTCTGTTTCTTCTTTATTCGGCCCACGATCAATTATTCGGCATATCGGTGATAGAGAAATAGATAAATGGCCATTATGTTCTAGATCTGTGGGGTCTGCTCTAAAGCTTTTGTTTTGAAATAATTAAATGTGATCTCTCGTGCCCTTGAGCCTGGGGGGTAATGGAACACAAGCAGGTGAAATGAACCACATAATTGAAAAATCCAGAGTGCAATCCAAAACTAAGTGGCCTTCTGAAACCATATCATGGTGGGCACAACAAATTTAATAAATAACTGCTGGGCACTCTGGGGGTGTGTGTGGGGGACGTGCTGTCCCGTCAAAGGGGCCCAATGTTTCCAGGGGTTGCCGAGCGTCCGTCGGGAGCGGAGGTGACACCGAGTGTGTTGTCAAGCGTAAATCCCGATGCAGAAGGCCCTTGCGAGATGGGTGTCCATATATCAAAGGCCTCAGTGACTCGGGCTGCCATTTGATCTCTACTCAGGAAATTCAAAATTCCAGGCAGATGAGGGGTGAAACTGAGAGGCCCTTAAGCCCAGCTTGTGGTAGTGATTAGGGGCAGCTGTTTCGATTCACATTTCGAAAGGACTTGAACTCTGCAACCTGCCACATTTTTACTTGGCTGGCAGTGGCTGGGGCAGACATGGGGAGAAAGGGCACTGGACATGGCCGTGATGGTCTAAGGGGTTAGTGGGTGGGGAGGGGGGCGTAGAGGGCTTAGACTTCTGATTTGTGCTTAAATAGATGGTACTTCTGATTGTTTAAGTATTTATTTATTTATGGGCATCAAACCTATTCTAGCTCATACTGTGGGACAGTAATCTCATTAAGCCAAATTGGAGGCTATACCAATAAACAATTTAGACCAATAGAGAAAATAATCAAAATAACTCTACAAAGGCATACTATATATCATTCAATAAATGAGTACAGAGCATACACATGGAAATGGGACACAAAAAAACCTCTTCCACCTATTTTTTGCTAAATTGGACATATCAGTTATTCATTGTTTCATGATGAAAAGATGAAAACCTTCATCGTGTCGTTCAAGTCGTTGCAATGTAAATAGGCCATACTGCCCAAAGGCCTCTCCCTCATGAATGTTAACATGCTTGGAGTCACTCCAAGGTCAGCACAACGTCATACTTCCAAACACCTCACTCTATTAGCACAGGGCACCAGATAACATGCGCACACACGCGCTCCCGTGACCGCGGCACACACTGTAGCGAAGAAGAATTACGCGGAGGGACGCAAAATGTGAAGGGCAAAAAATAGCTGAAAGACAAACGAAAGGCGTTTGCGCAAATAAACGGCAGGTCATTGACTCCCAGGGAAAGGGAGAGGTGTGTGACAGGCACACAGAGAGTGAGGGAGCGGTGGTAGAGTGGTGAAGGCACATAAACGATTAGTCCCAAACATAGTCTGACAGCTGGACGTCTGACCTTGGCTGGATGTGAGCACCGCCACCCCCTCTGTTCATTTACATCCTCTCCATGCCAAGTCATTTAGACGCAATTCTTATTCCAACTAAGAGGAGGAGGAGGGGAGCCCGAGCCAAACCCCTCCTAAAAGACCTCCAGCAGTCAGCCAAGTTTAGAGTAATGGCTTTGAATGAGGTGCTGCTGGCATTACAGGCCACATTCACACTGCTCAGGGTCCTTACAGGCACAGCAGCACATTCACATGCAGAGTCGTATTACTAAGTGTCAATGATGGGAAGCTTAGAGGTGTTATTGAGGAGAGTCTAGGGTCCCTATTTTTATTGCATTTGCTTATTAGACAATGATCTAAATGCTCTTAAACACGCTTGGAGGTCAGGGAAATGTTCTGAACGGGGTCAACAGCTGACACGTCAGCTTGATGGTGAGGACGACACCGGCAAACACAGAAGTTCGGCAACAGGGGAAGAATCACAACATTTCTCATGCCAGTGTTTTCTTACCATGACACTGAATATCATATTTTGATGACATGTTAATGATTGCTTGGTTAAGCTTTGTCTTTCTCACATGTAATGGGGCATTTATGAAGGGCAGGTCAGTAGTGTATGTTGCAGCACTGATTATGTTATTTATTATATAAGGTATTATTGTAAAGAAATAAGGACATACACCAACACACTGAAGCCGATCTAGCATCAGACAGCAACTATACAGAGCCTCAAACAATACCCGTACTAAACTCAAATGTGCGGTGCCGGTGACCCTTTCCCTTCTCCTTAACCTGCTGAACTCTATACCTCCTGCAACCCTCTGGACACTTCACTTCACTTGTAGATAGATCTCAAACTAATGATTATCTTATCAGGGAACAACAAGGAGGGTCGATGACCCCCCTCCGCCCGCCCTGCCACATATACTTAGATAAGTGACTGTTTGAAGACACTTGTCTCAGCCCAGAGTCAATGATCCAGGACCACTCACTTACATGAGAGGGGAAAATGGCGTTACTCTCAGCATTGTGAGTTTGCGTTAGCTCAATAATTTATTTGTGTGTTGATCTTTGCCTCATTTGTGACCTGCGGAATTTATTTATTATTTCAGTTAATCAAATTAGCACTGACCACTGGCTCAGAGAATGTTCATCATCCTATGAGCCTCTATTTCACCCATATAAATCACATGAATAAAAAAAATGAGGCAGCACTTCAATGAGCCAGCTGCCACGTGAATTCCACCTTGTCATTTAACCCCAGCCAGGTCCAAAGCCAGTGCCAGGCCTTGTTGCCACCCCTGCGGGCTGTGGGCCGTGCCCTGGGTTTATGGCACGTTTCACACTCCACCACCATCGAGGGGGAGAGCCAGAGATGTGGTCCCTGCACCAGGGTGTTAACTGGCCAACCTCTGTCAATACGCAAGATAAATAACCCATGACCGCCTGGGCCTTCTACGGCGGTGAATACATTTCCCATGGCAAGGGCTATATGTGTGTGTATTTACATTGTTGTATGAATGAATGTTTGTTGTTGTGCGTGTGTGTGTGTGTCTTCGTCTGTACAGTAGTGTGTGTTAATGTAGGCGTTGGCAGGGTTGTACAGTATGTGCTGTTAGACCTACTTATGCATTTTCTCTTTTTTCTTGCTTTTTTCTTGCTTTTTTTTCAGGGAAAAGGGGGTCTCTGGTAACACCCTCTCCCCTTTAGACCCTCAGGGCTGCATTGGGCCCATGTTGCAATAAGAGCGGCAGAGCAGCATATGCTGTGCGCGTGTGTGTGTGTGTATGTGCGCGCATGTGCCCGTGTGTGTGTGTGTGTGTGTGTTCACGTGTGGGTGTATTGTATTTTAGAGGGTGCTTAAGGTGAGGTGGTGCTGTACTGAAAGTATCAGATTGATACGGCAACATTGTACACTGTTGTTAAATGACCGTGACAGTCCAAGTGCTGCAGACATTTACCATGTTGAATTCTTTCTCTTCCTATCTCTACACTATCTCTCTCTCTCTCTCTCTCTCTCTCTCTCTCTCTCTCTCTCTCTCTCTCTCACTCTCACTCTCTCATACTGGTGCTGTCCATTGTCATTATGTCTAACACAAAACTCGGTGAAACAATTTCACGCCTTTGACCAGGTGAGGACATGTGACCTTGTTGATATTGCTGAGATGAGCACTGGCAAGCAAGCGAGAGAGAGAGAGAGAGAGAGAGAGAGAGAGAGAGAGAGAGAGAGAGAGAGAGAGAGAGAGATATAAAACAATGCAGATTTAAGTGTGAAACATCAGCTAAAATATAACAAGTCTAATATAGTTTCTGTATTAGGTTTTCTAATCATAATGTTGTTCAGGCATTGGGATACTGACAAAGTTCTTGTCGAAGTGCAGACAGTTCAAAAAGCTGCTAACTCCTGCAGTTAGCAGCTAACTCAGCACAGCACACGAAGCATGAAGGCTTCCTATTACACCAACTCAACCCACTCTCACGGCTGCAAAACTCCCTCTAACTTTATTATGTTAGGGTTAATTATTTTTAATGCGCTGTGTTGTAAACTATAATTCCAGGAAGACCATGTTCTAATCACCCATGGGCTTGTTTATACAAACTGGTAAATTGGTTAACGACAGTGGGTCCACAGCTCTCCAAATTCATTTTGTATGGGGCCTTTTCAAAGAGCGTTTGTGCAGTTGCAGATGGGCAGTAAATCAAACTCACTGTAGCATTAAAGCAGAGCAAAGACTTCAGCTTTTGTTTCCAATTCAGACCGCATATGGGCTTGACCCTGAACGAATGAACCACACTCCACTTCAAAAAGGGTTGCCACTGAAGTTGATTTTACAATCACAAAATGTGTATCACCCGATACCCTGGCACAGCTACAACTGAACTCAAACAAGCAACACATGCTTCGCTGATTTAAAATTGTATGTTAATGTTTAAGTGTTTGTCTGTGCTTGCGCATGTGCACAAACTATATGTCGGCATGTATTTGAATGCACATAGACACAGAATAAGATACCAGTGAGTCTAAAATTGGTTTCGTTGTTTAGACCTGGCACTCTTGCTTCTTCTACATTGACACCAATTACATAATCGTCGAACATGACCTTACTGAGCAACTGCAACTCTAAAGATGGCTTCCATTGCCAGCCCCTCAGTAGGGGAGGGGGGCAAGGAGGCATACAACGGTGGAAGGAAAGAAGCAGGCGGAATAGCTGGCAGGCGAAGCAGAGAAACCCACCCTCGTCACAGAGCCTGTAAACTCAGATTAGGGGGTGGCTCAAAAACGGGATTTTAATCTGGGCCACTGGGCAAGGGCGGGGATTATGGCACTGTGGCACTCAGGTTTGCCCTCACCACACATGCGAATGTATTGTAGTGTGCAAACAGACATCCACACGCGTGTGTTCACATGCACGAGGGTACACACACTATACCCCGTCAAAACCAAAGGGGGCGATCTGAGTTTAAACCCAATTGTGTTGGCTGGATTTTGGCCATAAAACACCATGCAACTGTGACCCTGAGGGAGGTGCTAGTGCTAGCGCCGAAGGCACAGAGGGGCTTAGGCATGAATGTTGAGGATTGACAAAAGGCAAACGCTCTATAACCTCCACTCTCACAAGTACACACTTGGCGTACTACACAAGCCTTCCACACGCATCAGCACTGCCACTCCCCCAAACACACACACATACACACACAATAACTAAAATTAAAGACAAAAAAATAATCACAAGGAGAAAGCGCAGAGGAGAGCATGTGTAGTCTGTAATCTCTTCTCAGGCTATATCCAGTGTATAAATCTCCCCTCGCCTGCAGAAGACCTTAATCACCGCCACATAACCTACCGTAAACGTCCATCTATACAACTACAGGCGATAACTCTGGCTGTTTTCCCCCCAAAACTTGATAATCAGCTTGTGAAGCCTATTAGCTTTATTGTAACGCTCTCCATTGGATACGTTGCATTTGTGAGCTCAATGTGCTAGATTCATTGTAATTATGAACTGGCCCTGTGGTCCTGGTAAACAAAACAATAATCAATACAATAAAACAGTTGTAATAACACTAAAGGTCAATTCCCGGCAAGGCTAGTTATTCTCAAGTATGCTTGCTAACTTTGAGCTCAAATCAAAACAAATCACTCAGAAGCTCCACCCTATACATTGAAACGCATTGCGAAGCCAAGGGCATTGTTGTTGTGATCGGTGTTGGCTGTGTAAAAGTACCGGATTCTTTTTTTCAGCATGCACAGAGATCAAAATAGCTAAATGTAAAGAGATATTTGTTGAATTTAATAAAAAGTTGAAGTTTACAATTAGCATACAATAGCTGATTATACCTTTAAGTGAAATGTATGTAATTTATTCAATATTGACTGTTATAGTATCTCATGAATAAAATAGATTTAATTTTAATACTAAGTAAGACATCTTCTTGTTAGGGGCAAACTTCACAAGTTGTTTTGATCGCTTGACTCAGTTTGCAAAGTGCCTCCAGGGTGCATCTGAATTCAGCTTACCCTCAACTCTACCCACGTTCCCCTAGGCTAGTGCTCCGAAAACCATCATGAATAAGTGAAGGAAAACGTGCCAATGTAATGTGGTACACTGACTTTCTGTCTTCCTGGACGTCAGCCTGCTCTGGTCTTTCTTTCTTCTCACACACACACACACACACACATAAAGGCCTACTCAAACGCACA
>JAODOY010000024.1:2267704-2270204 GCA_025399855.1 Forbesichthys papilliferus | reverse complement strand
GCACAGCTGCCAGGCTAAGTGACAAGGACCCTGTCGGTTCCTGGTCTGAGGTCACACTCTGTGGAGCACAACAGCCGCTGATAAAGACCTGGATGCGCTCAAAGAATGGGCCACTGCCAAAGCTACAGTCGATGCAATTATGAAGCAATTACTGTAATGATCTCCAATGAAACCTGCCATGGCATTGTTAGGGCAGGCACAAAGACACGGCCACTTCTCATTGTCCCCCAGAACGTAATGCCTTCACATGACACAGAGAGGGGGAGGGAGAGAAGAAACGATTGAGGAGATAGTGCAGAGAAAAAAGAGAGTGAGCGTGTGCGCGTGTATACGCGCAGCTAGCTAAAACAGCACTTGCTACAGTGTGCGGCAAGGGTGTAGCATGGAGAAAAGGGGGGATGGGGTTACTGTGAGATGAATGGCCCCTAAGATAAATGCACGCAGGCCAGCGCAACGTGACCCCCACACTATACCTCCCCACTGCCATGACATCAGAACAGAAGGGGAAAACATCTCCTCTTTGTGGCAGGGCCTAATTTAATTTGTAGCATCCAACGAGGGGTAAATATGTTTGAACTATCTGGCCGAGCGCGTCGCGCCTCCACAGGGTTCTCACGGGAAAGCGCTGGGAGCGGGGATCTCCAGCCCGTCGCATGTATCGCAACTTCACTTTCGGAACTAATCTCATTTCTGGGCTCTTCTTGTCTTTCACTGCCCTCCCTCGCTCCATCTGTTCCTCCGCTCATGCTCCTCTCGCGAGGCTCCCGCTCCCACATCACGCTGTTCCGGTTCCCCCGGCACCCCCGCCCCTCCCACACCCCCGGGATCACCGACCAGACTTCCCATCCACCGCTGGCTAGACGGGAATTTGACGTCAAGAGGTCTTGTTGCATGGAATAATGTTTTTGTTTGGTAACAAATATGACCCTGTGCCTCCCCGCTGCGTTCTCCTCTAACTTTGCATTTTTCCCTCACTTTGTACGTCCCCCTCTCGCTCTCTCTCTCTCTCTCTCTCTTCTCCACTCTCTCCCTGGCTATCTCATGTATTATGTCGGCCTACAGGGGCTCGGGGTGGAAGTGAAATATGGCGGCTAAGCCTCAATGGGCATGCTCATATTCTGTGTAATTACCTCAGGCTGAGGATCGCAGAGCTGGGTCTCCATATCTATAAATCTGTGCCTCTCACCCTCCCCCTCACTCCCGCAGCCCCCCCCTCGTCCCCTCGTCCCCTCCCCCACACTCCCTCTCTGGCCCCGACCGCCTTTTGAAACCCTACCCTGCCGACGCATCGTGGTGAGACTCTGACCCTTGACCTTTCACACCGCTGGGGCTGCTGGGAGTGACCTGTGACCCCTGCGCTGGGTCCTCTCAGAGTCTGCTCAGTCTGACCCCTCTGAGCTTTGTGACCCCCACAGTCACAGCTGTGCCTGATCTGTCCTTAGGGGCTGGAAAAGAACACGTCAAATGTTTGTGTGTGTGTGTGCGCATGTTTGTGTTTCTGTATTCTCTGCGTGTTTGAGTGTTTGTAAGTGTGTGTGAGTTTCGACGGGGGGTAGAATGTGCGTTCTTGTGTTTATGTGTGTGTATGTGTGCATATGTGTACTGTACACAGCCTCAACAACCTCTCTGTCTCTCTCTGTCTTGTGCCAATGCTGGGACCCTCATGGGAGGGTGGAGATAGGTGGGTTACCATAACAACGCTTCCTGTGCAGCCAGGCCATGACACATTCTGTAGACAGGGTCAGACGGTCTATCAATCTTGCACATAGAGGTCACAGACCCCTCAATGTCGCAGTGTCTGTACCCGATGCTAATGTCATCTGATAAAACATATACTAGATGATGTATTGCAATGTATTGATCCTGGCTGATATCTGTGTTGCCCAATCACGGTGAAAGGCTCTGGAACATAGCTCGTTTTTGATGGCAGGGATTTATATCAGACACGTGGCTACAGGTCAGTTGGAAGCACGTGCTGTTATCGTCGTGGTGATAACGTGGTGAGTGTCCGGGGTCATTTGGGATGAGTGGACAGGGGGTACTAGGGTTCAATGTATAATTGTAACCTTGCTTTTGTATCTTTCCTTCCTAAACTCTCCTGTCTATATCAAATAAGGTATTGTCCCTTCTTTTTCTGACCAGGCTTCAAAAACAGAAAATAAATATCCTTTAGTTTTCTTTTCTCATATGCAATCTCTCTCTCTCTTCCTATCTCTACACTATCTCCCTCTCTCCCTCTCCCTCTCTCTCTCTCTCCCCATTCAGTGGCCCATGTTTGGAGGTAAGTGTTATTCTCCTATCGTACAACCAATCGCTGTGCCTCTCTATCTGCCAAACAATAAGGGCTTACACTTGACCAAAGCGGGGTTGTGGGGAGGGGCAATTCTCGTTAATTTCATTTGAGTAAGAAGTGGACTCTCCTTTCTTCCGGTTACAATCCCTTTTCTCTTTCCCTTTTCGTCTCTCGGTCTCTTGTGGGGGGGGGGGGGGGGGGGGGGGG
>JAODOY010000024.1:2228302-2264820 GCA_025399855.1 Forbesichthys papilliferus | reverse complement strand
AAAAACACACACACACACACACACACACACACACACACACACACACACACACACACACACACACACACACTTCCCTGGCCTTCGAAGCCCCATGTCGGACGAGAGCGGGTCCTGTTTGACCTGCAGCTGTGTTTACTGTCAACACACACCACTGTTAGGACAGCTGGCCGAACAAGAGAGGGCCACACAGTGGAACACAGCAACGCACAGGGGCCCTGTCCATGCACGCACCCACTCACACACGTGCGAGTACAGGGCGCTCACGTGTACGTGCGCACACAGTACGCGTGCATGTCTACGTGCACGCCACACTGGAGTAATAAACACACATGCGCACGCAAACAGCCACACAGGCCGGCAGGCGGATACAAATAAACAGGTGCGCACGCACGCACGCATGCACACACGCACACAGAAATATGATTGTATAGTCATACATAGTCAAGTACACATGGTACAAAAATGTTTGCCCAATCATTAATATTTACACAAAAGAACAATGTAAGCTCTGTGTGTGTGTGTGTGTGTGTGTGTCCTGGTGTATAACGGTTATGTAGTAGTGCCACTACTTCCTGTGTGTGTTTCAGTGCTCTGTTGGAGGCATCGTCTCTGGCGATGCACCCCAGGTTGGCTGTTGACGCCCACGTTTGTCTGTGTGTTACCATACTTACCCAGGACTTTGATCAGTTTGTTCATAAGAGCATGGCAATAGCAAGGGATTTCTTAAATGTATGTGTGTGTGTCTGTGTGTGTGTGTTCCTCTAACCCCTGCCCCTTTCCTACTCAATGTACACATACTGTACACACACAGTCTAGTGCTCGCACACACACACACACTTAAATATCCTCGAAAAGTTATTATGTTTCTCCACTTCCTGTAAGCCAGCTGATTCAGTGAGACAGATCCTGGTTCACACACTCTGTATCCTGTCCTTCCTCTGTGACACACACACACACACACACACAGATATTTCATAGCAGCACTTTAATCCATCTCCCTGGGACTGCGGTGCTTCATGGGAGCATGACAACCCTAGCCATAGTTGTGGTGTGACTCTCCACATGTGTCCTGTCAGCCTTGGGAGAGGAGGAGAGGAAACTCCCCTGGTTAGCGTTGCAGCGGAAAGCCCCTCAGCAAGCATCACAGGCAGCACTGTACAACCGCACATTCTGCTGACCTCGGGACTGACAGCGCTAATTGGCACTAATAATAAAGACCATGCTATGACAATAATGATCTTATTGAGTTGTTAATACTATACCACAACTTGGTCAGGTCAAGACAGTTTAATCCAAAGTAAATACTGTACATGCAGAAGTATTTAGCAGCAAGTATGAGATTAGATTTTCTGGCATTAAAAAAAATGTAAATGGAAAATACTGTAAACTGTATAAAAAAGATAGAACTGTAAAAAAAAAAGAAAAAAGAAGAAATGCTCTGTACCAGTAACATATTTTTTCGTATTTGTACAAGTAAAATCCTTATAATTCCTTGTAAGAATACAACCATAGCCCTTCAAAAAACAGAATCTTTACTTTTAGAAATGTTTTAGCTCAGATAAAAAGTGTTATTATATTAAAACATAAATGTAAGATCATACTCATATAAAACTTCACAAAGAGTTCTACAGAGAACGCCCATTAATTTAGACAGCTTTTCGCATCAAAAGCAATTTGTGTAAAACTCCACTCAGGGGCAGGAACCCAACCTCAAAATAACACCGCCAACAAAGTAAAAAATGTCCAATGTTTGGTGGTGGGGAGTCTTATTAACAAGCACCTGCAGGGCTGCACTATACAAATTGGATGTGTGACTTGTGAATCCCTACTTCTCTTGAGCTGGATTTCCCTCATGGATTTGCATAACATGCAGAAGCCATGCCCCTGTTGTGGCCCGTGACTGGCCGAAGTTGGTAAACAGCTGAAAAGGGACAAACAACTTTTTTTTTTTAGATAGTTATGTTAAATTATCATTTAAATGTATTACATTTATACAGAATGATTTTGTTAAAACACTTGACTTCACATCACATTGTTGTAAATTGAATTTGATTTCCTATCATTCTGAAATACAGAAAAATAATATTATATTTCATTTGGAAAAAATTTAGAAATATATTTTTTTACAGTGTATTGCTCTAGACTGCTTCCGCTGTGGTCAGATTAACTCTCAGACTTCTAAGATAAGCGGCAGTTAGAAAGTAGCATCAAAAATCAATTTTAAAATTATGATTTTAGCCATAATTGTTAGTTAGGCTACAGTTTATAAAGCACAAATATTCTGCTACTAGCCTAAATAAAAATACTTTCAAATAATATTATGGTTGTTATGATTTTACCACTTCTGGTGATAGCGGGGGTCTTCAGTCTCTGGCACTGTCATTTTGGGGATTATGAGCTGAAAAGTTTAGGAACCCCTGCAGTAGAGTGCCTGTGGATTCCACCAATAGTGCACCTACTCATGCTAATCTACAACTATATTGAAACCTGCTCATTGCTACTTATCAGGCGTCAAGGGTGCCGTCCTTAGAGGTTATTGACATCCTGCGTTTAGCCCCATTGACGGTGTCAGCTGCATTCAGGACTCGCTCCTTGCTTTCCCTTCATTTGTTCAGTGAACATACTGTGTATGTCCTACACACTCTCTATTCAGCTGCGAGACTGTTTGTTTTATATATTATTTATGTATCCCTCTATGTATCAATAGTATCTCCATTGCTCTCCCCCCATGGTATGGTTTCCATGGAAACAGACGGTGTTAAGAAAAATGTCTATGATGAGGTCATGTTTTTTTTCTTCTTTTTCAGCCAATTCTCTCTCTCTCTATTTCGATATATCTCCCTGTGTGTCTCTCTCTCGCTCGTTCAGCAAAAGTCAAGCAGTGTACGGAGCGATCAATATCATTAATCAACACAACTCAACAGCACTCAGCTCTGCAGGGAGAGATGACGAGGCACAGGGGAGCGTCAACATGCCGGCCTGGAGATGTCCTAGCCAATGATACACATCACACATCAGAGAGGGTAACGGACAGAGAGACAGGGGGGAGGTACCGGAGAGGCAGAGCGGGAGAGAGAGAGAGAGAGGGGAGTTATTACTTGGTTGTCACCTACAGTCAGAAATCCCATATGACATCAGCAGTGAGTGGTGATGCTGGGGCAACGCTCATTTATCTGCTTCACACTGAGGTATGAGCAGAGTCACTTGCTGGTGAACCCTCCACTAGACCGATTGGGAGGGACTGAAACAAATGCCTACTAATCAACAGCCAGTAGACACACTGACTGCAATATGGTGCATTGTTACACTGTGAATTGAGAAACCATTGAGAAACTCTGCTTATTTGTCACTGATATTGAAATTGGAAATGGAATCAGCGATTGTTACTGCACATAAGTGTTGTTCTCCATCTTTTGTTACTGTCAACTGCATTAAATGTTCACTTTTTATTTGTTTAAACTTTATACATTCTTGGCCAGACCACTTTGCAAAAGAGATTGTACATCTTAAAGAGACCTGGTTAAATTAAATAAAAGTATAATACAACAACATACAAATTATACATATCACATCACATACTCTTGTTGCTGTGTAAATACTGTTTTATTTGACATCATTTAGTAGGTGCTATATCTATGTTCTCAGTGAATGTCAGCACTTCATAAAGCATCCTATGATATAGGATGTTTTATTTATATAGAAAAAGTTGTATTCAACTAAAATAAATAAAGTGCCATTTAACTTTTGTTAAGCCATGGACTATGCAGCTTCCTTACAGCAATATTAAATCCTAGGTTTGAATTTAATAGCCCCTCATTTGCCACAGGTGCTTGACCGGCATCATACTTCTATTTATCTCCAAAAATAAAAAAAGTATCCTACAGTACTGTCGCTACTGCATGCATGGTCTCAAGTTACATCAATTTGTTATATAATTTAAGTATCTTACAATATTTAAAAACAAAGTATACATGAAAAAGCGACACTGTTGAGACTGCACCACCAGTGGAGACTTTGCAAACACATTGGAAGTATACCTATTAGAAGTAATGGTGGATTCATGTACGTTTACTAATATTACTACTTACTTTCTAGGTGAGAAAGGAACACAGGAAGTAAAGGGCTTACCAGGAGGTACATGATTACTTCCGCTGTAAGGCGGGTGTATATAACCCGCTCATAATGTATACACAATCAGAGGCCCATGAAAACGTGCCACATAATGTCCAAGAAGCAAATTACCACAGTGTGCAAAAATATAGATTCATATAATGGGGTGTTTGCACAGCCAATCATTCGCTCCTTCCCTCCCTCCCTCCCTCACTCCATGCGTTCTCCCTCCCTCCCTTCCCTCATTATATCCATCCCCCTTTCCGTCCGTGTTAGTTGCAGAATAACTTATTCCTCACTGTGTCTCCATCCGTTTGTGCTGCTCCTCCCTGTGGGAGTCTACGAGCGCTAGCTAGTGTAGAGCTGACAGCGTTAGTAGTCCTGTGCTGTGGGCCGGGGGTGGGAGCTGAGTGAGAGGATCTCTGTAGCATCATGTCAGCCATGCTGTTGGCAGCGAGACTTGCCAGCTCAACTTAGCGCTGCCCTGGAGTTGCACGAGACAACTCCTACAACTTTGAGGTGAAAATCTCATGGTTTTTTTTTCTTTCCTTCCCTTACCTTTTACTCTCATTTACCTATTTTCAAATTCTTAGCATTCTGAACCAATTCAGTAATTACTGCTTCATGAACTATCTTGGAATTGATATGTTTTGGATGTTGCAACAGTGGGTAGATAGTATCCATGTTGCAAGCTAATAGTAAACTGTAACAACAGAAGGCAATAATATAAAAGAGCTTTTATGTTGCAGCATTAGGAAACAAACTGCCATAGTGGACCCTAAACAGTGGTTTACAAAAACATACTTCAGGATATATTGACACAATCAAGTGGCCATCTGAACAATACAAGTTTACATTGGCTTTGCAATGAGGAAGACAACACTGGAAATAAATGTGGTTCATGCAATGTCTTTCTATATTCGTCCTTATGAAACAAACAACCAGCACAAAGGATGACAAGGGTTCATATGCCACAACAGGAGTTTGACAAGCGTTAAACAATAAAGTATTACTCTGACTGTTGGACAGCTAGCATTAAGCTATTTAAAAGTTATCAGGAAGTTGCTGTGTGGATCATATCTTCATGAAGGCTATGAACAATATCTTCTAGAGACCAAGCTACAATGAAGCTAACTATTTGATTTCCTCAAAGACGGAAATCCTTTCCCGAATTACTATTCAGCATCAACTTTCGCACTGCGATGAAAGGAACAAGACCGAGCGTGGCACGCGAGGTATAAAGGCACACCGTGCTCGGCATCTTCTCTGCGAGGAGGCAGATTATTTAAAGACTGATTGAGACGCCAACGTCAGACAGATTGGGAGCGCGAAGGCAATCAGCGGACAGATAAGGAGCTGTTACCTGAAGACACCAGTCCTGCGCTGGCTGGTGGGGGCAGTCCTCCCTGCGCTGCCTGATAACAGCCTGCTTTTAATGACCAGCCAATGCTGCCAGCAGACGGACACTAAACAGATCGGGCCTCTCCTCCCCTCTGGCTGTGCCTGGCTCTGTTCACCAGATACACTAACCCCTCGCCTCACTTCATCTATCCTATCTGTCGCTGGTCTTCCCCTCCAACCTGCCATCCCACAATCCACCTATCCCTCAGGCAGCGCTAGCAGCAATGCTGTCAACATGTGCTGCTAACTAAGTGCCATCACAAGTGTAAATGCCCTCTGATGCAAATGGGACGCACACACAAACAAGACCCCACACACAATGAGTTCATTTTCACCCCCAAACAATGCACATCTATGTTATTGAATGCGTTTTCCGTGTAATCATTCCACGCACATACAATTCTCACATGCAAGACGCAAGACGCATTCTCACAAACTCTCCAATGACGGTAGGCATTTCCCGCGCATGCCGCGTCTTGGCAGATTACAATTAGCCGGGGATTCTTCTTCAGGGCATAAATGTGTTGCTGTCAGATACAAGGATCCGTTTAGCTGTAATGTAATTATTGTACGGAGGCTCTCGATGCCCTCGTCAGCCACAGATTAAGGGCGCTCTCGCCCACCACTTGTTCTCACCTTTGGCATCTCAGCTGAAACCACGCAACCTCTCTAATGCTCTCTCCCCCCCCCCCCCCCCTTCTTGCTTCCAACAGCATCATCTTCCCCCGACGCCTCTGCCTTTGTGTGCTAGCTCTCAGCCTGCAGGCCAAGTGTGGTGGTATGGTGCTGTAATGGGGGGTTGTCTAGGTTGGAGAGGCGTCGGCATAACGAGCCCCGTGCCTCCGCCCGGCAACCGGAGAGGGATGTAGCATCCGGGGATCTGTTTCCCCTACACGCCATCCCCCACCCCCCCATTGACCTCACCCTCCCTCCATGCAGGCACACAGAAAGAAACACACACCATTGTGCATGCCCACATAAAGTATGTGCACACACCCAGATCAACAACATCAAAAAAGACACACTATGAGATTATACATCTCGCTGCCAAGCAAGGATCACTGACAATTCAGCCACCTTTTCAGTCTTTATCCCCCTCTTTCTTTCTTTCTTTCTTTCTGTCTTTCTTTCTTTCTTTCTTTCTTTCTTTCTTTCTTTCTTTCTTTCTTTCCTTCCTTCCTTCCCATTCCTTCTATCTTTTCTTTGCCCGTTGCCCGCTCATTCTAACCCGGCAGCTTTGTGAACCATGGTTCTGACATCAAAGTGGCAGAAATATTAATCCTATCAGCAGTCTGCTCCGAGTACAGGGATCAAGAACCAGGTCGAGAGGGAGGGGTGGGGGGCAGAAAATAAGTAGCAGAGAAAGAGAACAGCAGACAGACAGGGAGAGAGCGGGGATGTTAAGAACCACATTGTGTAACCTGTGTGGGAAGCCGTCCTCACACAACAATTGCGATTCACTAATCTCCTAGTATAATGCAGGTCTCAAACACTGTGGTTTCTCTGACTCAATTAGCATAAGCCCACCTTCATAACCAATACAGTAGTGTTACAGACGTGATTTCTAAAATATGGACCTAAACACTGCAACTGCCTATAATATGTATTGACTGCTTCGGACCAAGACCCACTGAGAGCCTTCTCCATCACCGCAGACCACCTTTCACTTTCTTCCATTCTGATATCGCTGGTGCTCTCCCTGTCAGCCATCTACCTCCCACATCTTCTCATTATAAAATACAGGTCAGATATTCCATGGGAACGTGGGATCATTTCCATTCCAAGACACCTAACATGCCTTTAAAACGGATTCATCTGCTATTGCCGCGCGGTAATGAGACAAAGAGCAGACGGTGGATGGCATTGGCGACACCTGTGTCTACACAATCACACAGAGCGTTTAGCCAGCAGATAGTGGTCGTCTAATGAGAAAGACAAAGGCGTTCCGTGCGTCAAAGAAAGTGGCCGTACGTGTTAATTAACACGAGGACATATGGAGTACGGGGGGCCATTCCAAAGTAACGTTCTACATTATGGGCTACCTGTGCACTTTGCAAAAGTCGTAATAACCCTGAAGAACGAAGACTTAATCAGTATTGTTCTCCATGTGTGATTTGCATGAGCTGTCAGTTAGCACTGACGCCCATTAACCTAAACAACAAGTAATCCCACACTTAACCCTTGGGAAAACATGTGGGTGGACATCATGTATAGGACGGCATTACAGTGGGTGTCAGGATAATATCTGTCCCTCCACCTCGCTCGCGTCAGGAATGACCTTGTGTAAACACCACACGGCCGGGTAATGTTCCTCAGATGTGGGCTAATTGCACTGTGTGCGTGCGTGTGCGTACGTGCATGCGTGCGTGCGTGCGTGTGTGTTCCCCGGGCAAGGCCAGGAGTTGACTTTCGCTCTGCGCTCAGACAGGCACAAATGTGTACAAACCAAACAGGGTGATGAAGGCTGTACACCGTAAGGCATACTTAGCTGTGTGGGTGTGCGTGTGATGGTGTAAGTGGATACATGCATCCATATGTCCAAATAGTTGCGTTTCCGTGTTTTTCCTCGTACCTTCTCATTCCCATGTAACCTTCTCACCCTCCCTCTTGGCCGAAAGACCTTAACTGGGCCTCTCTTCCACACAAGCAGAATTATTAAAACAAATACAACTCCTTGAGTCACAGAGAACCCAAACACAATTAGCCGTCTCTTGTTGGAGGTGATGCATAAGATTAGTGAGATCCATAATGCGTTTACACATCGTGGTGCAAGTGAGGCTGCAATGCATTAGGACCTCAACATGAAACCAAAGAACAAATATATCCCACAAATGTAAACAGCCATGCATGATAGAATGGTCCAAACAGACTAAATATTAAACAGGGTAAACATTGCTTCGAGAGGGCTTAGCGAACATGTTGTGAAAGATTGTTGTAATAATGTGTGTAGATATAGCAGCTACCTTAGAGAAATTATGTGTGTATAATATAGGAGGAATAATGTCTGTTAGAACATCATTTGTGTGTACTGTATGTGCATGCATTCATTAGTATTGTTTAATTATTTAGTGAGGCTTGTCATCTGCATATAACAATAACACAAAGAAAGAAAGAAAGAAAGAAAGACATTTATGAATTATATTATATTATATGTAATACGTAGTTTAAATTTAGTAGTTTTAACTAAGATTTTGATCTATGCTCAAAATGATAGGGAGACATTCAAACTATTAAGCACTCTTTTAAACCAAGGTTGATAATGCATGATGTACTCTATGTATATGGTCCTAATCCAAATTAAGAACAATCTAGTGATTCTGAGAATGGCAACTGTTAATAATCCTATGACCCTGTTGGGGGGTTACTGACCCACACATTGAAAACCACTGGTTTAGATTAATGACCCCAACTGACAAATAGCCAGAGCAGCAGAGAACAGGAAATACGGCATAATGCACACTGTAGTAGAGCAAAGTGGTTGAAGAGCCGGCTGATCCAAGATGATGGACCTGTTCTAGAGATCCAGGCGTGGGATACTCCCTCTGAGATGCAGCAGACAACAGACATCAATACATACACACTGGTATCTACATGCTCTTAAAACAGGCCATGCAATCAACATCATCTTTTCCGTTTGTTTATTATGCTCTGTAGTTCAAAAGGGTATTATCCCAGTCCTGCTCCATAAGCTAAACAATGCTCAAAGAGAGAATTAAATCTGGACATAAAGTAAGACATAAACATTATAAAGGACAGCACTTTGGTGGTTGTGTCACAATTTATAGCGTGTCAAAAAACAAAAAACTTAGAAGCGGGTTCCCCTTGTATACATTAAGTATCTCATAATGCAGCTCTGTGCTATAAATTTCACCCAGGGAAGAATTATGGGTCTGGTTCAGGAGTGCATGGTTAATGTGGCCACATCATATGCATTGGAACATACTCCCATACAACGTGAGGCACATCAGGAAATAGCTTTACAGTTTTCTCTGGTCTAGAGGAGCAATAACTGTCACATCAGTTTAGGTAAGGCTGTCTAAACCCAGTGTCTGGTCAGTCATTTGTGGAAAGGAGAAGCCTAAATTTAAATACTGCCAAGCAGTCAGACGCAGACGCTGACTCCCGCTCCCCTGAACCGTTCCCACAAGAACCCTGGTCCCTGAGAGCCACTGGTGTGGAGTGTGAGGAACCAGCCCTGCAATGGCCTGGGACTGTTCTGGGAGGTATTATAAGAGGCCCTCTGGGTGTTCAGCTCACGGTAAAGGGTGAGTTAGGTTTGTGGGAGTCTCATGTCCATCATCTCTCAGCAGTTCTCTTTAGTGGTTTTGGAATTTACTAGGCTTTACGCTGTGCGCCGAGCTCTTTAACGGGATTTACACTACAACCCGAGCCCAATTGAACAACAGCCCTGGGAATCTAAATACCATTTGCAGATATCAGTACTTGCTGGGAGGAGACTTCTGACAAAAACTGGATTTTAAGTAAACAAAGAAAAATATGATCTTCTCTGTAATACTTGGACTTAATACAAATCATGTGTAACGTTTTAGTGCAATTACAATATATCTGCAGTCCTTTCACTGGCATAGAACAAAAGTCTTGTTTTGGCTTTTTGATCGAACAGTGTTATTCTGCTGTGTGAAAATCGCTGAAATGTAGAGAGAAAAAGAAGAAGAAGAAGCAACAAAGCGAAGGGAAAAACAAACAGCGGGGATGAGAAGCAGGCGGAAGCCTGTAAAGCCTGGTGACTGGGGTCAGCTCGCCGAGATACACATCGCTAAGAGGGGCTATACAAGTTCAAGAGGAGGTGTCTCTGTCGATCCAGAGAAAATAAACCCAACCCTGACTATACAAGGATATCGGCATGGAGAACACAGAGGCTACCAGCAAGGACAACATCTACATCCTCCATCATTCAGGGGCACATACTGTACAGTATATGTTACATGGAGGAACCTGACGGGGTTCCCGCCATACAGTCACAGACCCACTCATGTTTAGATGTACCATATGACGCATGCACATGCATACAGTATACTGTAGTACACATACTAGGCACATTTTCACTCAGGACGTATACATTGGAGAAATGATTTGAGCATAGGGATTTCAGCCAGTCAAATCCAGATCAAACTCCATACTCCCAAAGAGAAGAAGTGTTAATAAGAGGTTAACCTGACATACCTGCATTGGCCCATAAGGGATTCAGTGCAGAACTCAAACCACAAACTCATACCCCATACACACACAGGAATATGTACTGTATACAAAAGGAACTCACAAACCATAGAACCTCCCTATAGTAAACCGCTGGGACTTCCTCCATACGGAAGCATAAATAACCACCAACACAGGCTGTTCATCATCACTTATTGGTGTATGTACATACTGGGGGTTTGCTGGAACATGATTGGTCGGCACATTCATCAATCTGATAGTGATCAGTCCCATATAGGGGAGATTAATCATTAGCGCTGCAGGGCCAAATGCATGGTGCGCCAGATAGTGATTATTGATGGGTTAATCCCAACGCCATGGCTTTGCATTCAGGCAACAGCTCCAGGGTCTATCATGCTATTTTTTCATCACTTTGGTATTAGCTATTAGCATATGTTGGTTTTACTCAGAGAGTAGTTAGATTGCTGCAGTGTGCAAATTAGCCATTTCATGGTTAATGAACCACATTCATTATATTAGCTTAGTTACATAAAGTATACAAGTAGGCCTATATAAGAAATATATTATTATGTTTTCTAGATAGAATATTATCACATCACATTTGCACAGTTTTATTTCATATATCTCTTTCTTCTCTGCATTTCTACATCTGTGTGTGTGTGTGTGTGTGTGTGTGTGTGCGCGTGTGCGTGTGCATGTGTGCGCGCGTGGGTGCATGTGTGTGTGTGTGTGTGTGTGTGTGCGCGTGTGCATGTGTGCGCGCGTGGGTGCATGTGTGTGTGTGGGGTGATGTTTTGCAGAAGTGCTTTTAAAAGCCCCAGAGGGTAAATAGTGCTCTAAAAGTAAACATAAATGAGCTGACCCTGCCAGAGTTTTGGCTCTTGACAGCCGAGCTGTTTTAAGACTTCAAGGGTCACAACTATAAACAAGCCCATTCCAATGCCAGCAATTCATACACACAGAGACATGGCAAACAAGGTCGTGAGGCCGAAACATAATTAATGAAATATCAACAGTAAGAGAGAATGTGAGAGAAACAAATAAACTAGAGAAAAGTAAGAACAAGGGAGTTAAATGAAGGGGGTTGTCTCAGAACCAAGGAGACGGTGACTCAACTGGTGTAGTGTAATGGAGGAGGAGGAGGAGAATAACAGTGCAACAGACAGAGTGAAATATTCCTCACCAGTGCATTTAAAGCCGGATATGAGTCACTTCAATTGGCATGTGGTTTTTATTTTAGCCCAGGGGTCAAAGTTCATGGCTCTTAGGTTCTAAGCACCCAGGCCAGTCCTACACCCTGAGGAACTTGATCACTTAGGCATTTACAGTATACCTCTGGGCATTGCCAGCTCACCATGTGGGCTTGTGTCTCTGTATCCCACTCAGTGACCTATAGGGGCTATACCGCCAACCTAGTCTTCTGTTCTTAAAGGTGAAGTCAGCTATTGCAAGCTAAATGTAAGCTAATACACTTTCTGTCAAATTCAACAAATATCTCGTCACATTTCGCTAGCTTACCGTTCTCTGTGCGTGTTGAAAGAATAATATGATACTTCTTCACAGCCCTGGCTCCGTAAATTGGAACATAAACAAAATATCAACAAAGAAGGATGGCTGAGCGATACGGTTTTGATATGAGCTCGAAGTTAGCAATAATGACTGACCATGCCTCTGTCACTCACCACTGCTAGTTTTACGTGAGCTTGTCTACAGAACATTTTCATTTCACATACAGTACAGTATACCAGCACAGCAGAACTAGAATCATTTTGAATACCCTGAAGTCACAACCAATAAAGTCTGCTAGGCACCAGCAATAATGTTTATCACATCAATCAGAGTGGGAAATAATCAGTAATGATGCAAAATGCAACTCTAATTTCTCATAAACTGCACCTCCAGTCTTTCTCCTACTGAGCAAAGCAAATGGTACAAAAGAAAAATATTGAAAACATGTCTTTCTATCACTAGAAACACCACCATAGTACTGTACAGTATAATTCAATTTGAATATTTTTCTTTCAATAAATGTTTATTCATTTATTTACTTACTTATTTACTGAATTATGTATAAATGATCAGTTGTGTATTTGTAATATCAGATGTGCTGGTGTGAAACAATTTTGTATTGTCAATATATGCAATGCAATAGAATACACGGAATAGATAACAATCTCTCTACTGTAATGTGAAAGGACGTTAATTCCAGTAATGTGAAAAGACATTAATTCCAGTCTAAAAATGTCTAATTTGGCAAAAGGACCAAAGTCCTTCATAAACAAAAACATTGCCTTCTTAACCCTCCCAGTATCCTGCGATGTCTGTGCAGTTTGGCCTGGTTTGAAGCATTCCATGGAGCATGGTGTGTATCCTCAGGGTAGTGTTTGTCGTGCCTAAGAATCTTGTTATATACTCAGTGTTCCTCAGCCCAGTGATAAGTCATCGTTATGGCTGGCCAACCTGGCAACCCAGTGATAAGGGAACCATGTTCAATCACTACACCAGCTAATATTTCAAATTCCATATTGTTTGCCTGCGGTCCAAGACCCCTACGCACATGAAGACATACATGTGCACGTACACTCCCACACAAGCACACAAACACACACACACACACACACACACACACACACACACACACACACACACACACACTCCCTCTATCTCCCTCTCTCTCTTTTTCTCTCTGTGTCAATCTTTCTATGTCTTTCCCATGGGGGAATGTGAGGAGGGATGTGTCTGAACCTTGTTTGAGAAGAACAGGCAACATAGAAACAGTGCAGTGTCATGCCAGTCACACATGATGCCATTTACTGATGGAGGGGGGAAAGAGATTACTTAGATGAAAAACAGAAATACTAAACGTTATTAACAGAAGGAGTTTCATTATGGCTAAATTATTCCTTCCTTTAGAATATAATAATTAATAGGCTTCATTAATTTATATATCTGCTGCATCTCAAAATAGAAATGATTATAAACATAAAGTGACATAAAAAGATGTAAAATTAATGACAATTAAAGTGTAACTGTGCCCAAGTTCTGAGCCGCCACACTACAGCTTTGACAAATTTGTCAAGAAACTGAGTGAGGGGAGGGGAGGGGCTGAGAGGAAGACCCCCATTTTTAACATTGATGTTTACATTTTAATTTGATGACGTATTATGAGCGTACTAAGTGTTCCGATGAAAACTGGGGTGATTTGAAAAAATAATATCATCATATTACTTTGTTTACAGCTCAAAAAACACATTTTATGGTGCAGTTACACTTTTAAACAAAATAAAGAAAAAATAAACAGTAAAAAAGAGAGTAGAAAATACTCTGGTCAAAATCATAGTTAATAAACTGATCTGTCATAGAATATAGGACAAATGTCTGTCAAGGCTACTCTTCTTAACACAAACTGTATCTGCATGTCATTCAGACAGCACCAGAACTCATTTACATCTGCTTCATTGAATCAGTACGGACCTTCAGTTTAACTGCTTGTTTTTGTTCTCTGAATATCGGCAAAAATTAATCTGGAGGTGGCGACATCGTGAAATAGTAATATCAACCAGGAAACCACATGCATCCAGATAGAAAAGAGTAATAACCATTCCACTTGTGTGTGTGGCTCTGACATCAGCACATCAAATGTCTTTACAGCTATAAACAGCTATCTGTACAGCTACTAAATATGAAAACAGATCATATCTTTTACATATATAAAACATTAAAAAAATCAATCACTTTACTACATTCATAATGCATCTCATATTCTACAGTATGTACCTTTGTTATGCTATTGGTCCAACTGAACCATCCAACCACAGGTCATTCTATTCTCTTCTATGCTAATGAATCTATTATATGCAATACTATTTTTTATGTAAAAATGTTTGAAAATAGAGCCAGAGATGTTCACACTGTTCACATCGAGAGGATATTTGAGCACACTCATACAGCGACGCCTTTCTCAGTATGGTGCGGTCGTGGTCTAGGGCCTTCCCGCGAGCGGCCTAGCAGGAGCCACAGGCTTCACGTGGTGTCTGACCACATGGAGAAAGGGTCAGATGATGATGTGGAGCCTCAACCTTTCAATGACACAGCTATATGTCCACTAACTGCTCTGATCTCTCTCTCTCTCTCTCTCTCTCTCTCTCTCTCTCTCTCTCTCTCTCTCTCTCTCTCTCTCGTGAGTAGCAGCCTTGGATGGGAATGGCTCCTGTGTCTGTGTTTATACAGCTTTAAGAGAAGGCATTTTAGCAGGTGCATGCCGCTGTAAGTACAACCGCAATCCACCGCTAAGAGGATTAAAAGCTAGGATATCCTTCTAGTAAATAACGTTTCTCTGGAAAGAAAATACAGCAATAATGGAGATATTCTCATTCCCCTGGCTTCATCCTCTTTGCATTGGAAGACAAAAAGTAAGCGAGAGGGAGGGTGACAGTGAGTTTATATGAAGTACAAAGAAAAAATAAACACAGGTGCTAAGCCTCTCCAAACTAGCCTGTGTACTGGGGTCCTGTTTGGATAGAGTGGAACCACTGGATAAACAGTATGCTGGTCGGTATATTCTCCTCTTCTTCTGCTATAATCCCGACAGCGTTGCCACGTGTTAGAACATCCACAAGCCTCTCAACTATACACTAACTTCTCTTACAGTATGATTCAAGCTAAGCTTCTGCATCGTATTGCTTTCCAAACTGGCAGAGATACAGCTAAGTAAGTGGAGCATATTTCCATCACGTGAATGTACACTAGAGTCCCAATGAACTTACAGGGCAACTGCAGCCAATTGTCCATGTTGTGGCGTATTAGAACTGTGCATGTCCATGAAAATGTGACTTTAGACAGTATACTTTTAAGCCATGAAATCAAAGGGTTCTCACTTGTCTTCCAATTGTGGCTCTGGAACACCAGAGCACCATAACACCTGTCCCAAGACATACACTCATCGAACCTGGCCGCTGAGTGTTTTTTGGCCAATCCATTCCATCTTAACTTCTCTTTTAATTTCTCAGTGACAACATAGGCGTCCCCATCCCCCACGGCCACTCATGAAGAGCCGAGTACTCGATGTTTACACCTGCTAGACCCCACTGAAAGCCTGGGGGTGGAGTTAGTGACCTGCCCACTCGCTCCTGCTGTCCCCACCCTCTCCTAAAGGGAACAATTGGCCTGTTACGAAAGCATCAATAGCTCTCCCAGCTGGGGTGCTCCTTTCAAGAGTGTGGCTAGGACTTTTCTCTGTGTGTGTGTGTGCGTGTGTGTGTGCGTGTGTGTGTGCATGCGTGCGTGCGTGCGTGCGTGTGTGCGTGTGTGTGTGTGTGTAAAAGTGCTTGAGTATGTGGGTCTGAGTTTGTGTACGTTGTGATGAACACTGTTTGCTGGTTCTCCAAAACACACTCCAGGACCCAAGTGGATGGGTGGGGCAGTGGACTCTTTTCCACCTCATATCACACAATGAAGCCAATTCTGTTGCCCGCTGAAGTGGAGAGAGAAGGAGGGCAAAGCCCCGGTCTTAAGTGTGTATGAACCCCTCCATAAATGACCTAGTGGGATACAGCCTCTCACAGGAAGAGCTTTTTGCTAACCCTCCAACACGTCTGTTAATCCCCTGAAGAAAGCATCTTATCATTAACACCAATAGTAGGGGAGCAGGCTAATGCACAATACTCTTGTGTGAATCAGATATTTACATACAATCAAATGAAACTTGAATATAATGGTCATTATGTTGATGTTAACGCTGACCACGAATAGTGAAGAAGGATTAATTTAATTTACAGTATTCTTTTCTGTTTAAAAAAATGGTCTGTTGTAGTTTTCCAGGCAGGCACAAGACAAAGTGATCTTGAGTTAAAAGTGAACTGGAGTTACTGGAGTAAATCTCTAGTTGATACACAGTTGAATAATAACTCGAACTTAATAACTTAATTAAATAAGGTACATGTCCACTGTTTCCATGTACGGCACATGGAGCTGAACAATGTATGAAATATACTATACTATAATAAGGAAATTAGCCAGCATGAAAAACAAAAGCAATTGTAATAATCATATCCAACCCACGGAGGGCCAATACTGAGGCTTCAGAATCATTCCAATATATACTTGAATCTAGTTCCTACCAAGATACAGTTTCATTGCACTTTCAATCTGTGAAATATTTCAAAGAAAGAAAAACATTATTGTAAAATATTGTACAAGTGCAACGCGGGTGTGAAATTATATCCTGAAAAATGTTACCCGGGCACCAATTCACTGAAAAAAGCAACTCTGCATCATATTTCTAATGGTCATGGTGAGCATTTTATTATCCTTCCATCAGCTACCGTTCCAGACTGTCAATGAAATAACATTAAAAAGGAAAAGGAAAATGATCAAAAGTGAAGGGAATTATCAAGACAGACAGCAGCTATGTAGAGACACTATTAGCTTGATTGGCAGCTATTTTTGCTGAGTGGTTTCCTGCTAAACACTAAGATCTCGTGCCTCCTTAAACCTGAAAGAGGGGATTTGCATCTGTGGTACAAAAGTACCAAAATATTCAAATTCAGTCTTTAAAACCCCAAAAATCTCTTTAAAGGTCACTGGTAAGTGTAGTAGTTTGGCCACCCTTGTTAACGTTTATAAAATATTCGTCCCAATGAAGGTTAGTGCTTCAGATTAGCCTTGTGAGCATGTACAACAAAGTGCGCCCTTTTCTTCCCCTCTCTTAGACCTGCTCCCACCGTCTCCTTTACCTTGCAGACTGACACCATGCAACTCTTTCATCCAAGAGGTTTCAAAGGTTCTCTCCACCCTGAATACAAAACACCTCTTGCCTCTTGAACTTTTGATGGTGGCTGCAAAGCAAAAGAAACACCTTTCTATAAAGACATCACAGACAGGGTTCAGGTGTAGTTCACCTGAACTCCATACATATTCAAATGGTATCTCTTTCTCCCTTTCCCCTCAAGCTAGTTTCCTCGCTCTCGCTGCCCCTATTCAAAGGTACCGCTCATAAACACATTACAGGTTGTTCAAGGTCCTGCTTGTCTGAAGGCATGTATAGTTAGAAGGGTTTGTACTGGTCAAGCTAGACACCGACACAGGAGCAACTGCAGTAACATGAAAATTAATTGTCACCTTCGTCTCCTTCCCGCTATTGATCTAGATAGGATCGGAGATAAAAGTAACATAGATGGACTACTTTCTAGTGTTACTGTCCATTACTCCTGGCCAGACCAAGAAGGGTGGACTATCAGTGAAGGGGTAGTGTTTAAGGGTTTTAGGATTGATTTCTTTTTTCCGTGTCCTTTCATCATCAGCGTGTACTGACAATACTTTACTGTTGTCGCAGAAGGACACCCCATTGTCTTAGAGATAGACAGAGTTTAGGGGGGTCCATATGCCACGATAATTGTTTATTGACTGTTCACAGCAAGGAGGGAGATAATTAGGGTCATTAGCTAGTGTAACTAAGCAGACACAAGTTGTCAATTCCAGCTCCCACCAGGCTCGTTGGCTCCATTGAAACCATGTAACAAGCTGTGTAGGACAACCAATGCCTTACCCTGGGAAAACAGCTGGAGAAAGCTTGGAAACACTTATTTTCTGTTTTTATTACACATCCGCCTCCTCGCGTTTTTTCCTCTCCTCTTCATTCCATTTTTGTTTATTTTTCCCTCCTACTGAGTAGAGCACGTACAGTACATCCTCTCATAGGCCATCGGGGATCCTGTGCTGCCTGCTTGTGTCTAGTCATATACTGTACACTGGACATGGAGTTACAGTACAGACACACAGTCACATGCACACACACATGCTATATAAAGAGATGCACACAAGAGGCTACTGTTGCCGCCATCATTTTAGGAGATGATGGCCATAGATGAAACTATGATGGCCATTCTTAGACCTAACTAACTCAAAAGGTAATGCCCATCACTCGTCCCCTCCTACAGTCATTGAAAACCTCGCAGGAGCTTATGTAACAATATGTCAGTGGTTGTTATGGAGATTTCTGAGATGTGAGAGCAAACTGCTGAGACTTGTTCACCCTTTTTGTAGCTTCATACCAAGTCTTGGAATTCAAGGACAGCCTGTTCTGATCTGCTGATAACCCTGTGTCATTGGGAGGTCAAGGCAACCATGAAATATCTCTAGAGAAACAGCCTCCAACTAGTGTTTTTTAACGGTTACAGACCCTACCTCCTGGCCCACAACATTATTTCTAGATGTTTTCAAGCTGGAATGAAAAAAAAAGTATTTAAAAGGATTTATCAGCTAGCTAAATTAATCATCTATTGCCCTGTGTGTAATTTCAAATTTTGACAAAATACTGTAACGTTTCATGAACTTACTAATGTGTTGAAATGTTCACGGTCCCTTAATTGATTGGTGCTCGGCAAAAGGCCCTCTGACATCAGCACATCAAATGTGCCCCCCCCATCCCCAACACACACACACACAGTGACAGGAATGGTGGAACTTCCACTTCAAAGTTGGTGAAAAATAGTCCTGCAGGCATACTTTTTTAATAAAACACATAGTGTGTTTGGATTTTCACTGGTGGAATGTGTATTAAACGGGTGTCGAGGAGGTGTTGAAAGGGTCTGAGGGGGACGGGCCCTTTGCTAGGACGCCCATGGGGTCCTGAGGCTCCGGAACATGTGGGCAAAACCATCAGTTAGTCCCAGATGTTATCAGGTCACCACGGCAGCAATGCCTGCATCCCCCAGGGACACACAAACACACAGCTGGGGAAAGCATTAGGGCACGGAATATGACCCACAACCAGGGGGGGATACACTTCCTGCATGTGCTATGAGACTAAATATGTGGGTGAGAACATAAGAAAGCTAGTGACTAATGACTGAGTCTATGTGGCATGTCAGAGTCCCTCCACTGCCTCTTCTTCTATATATAAATATACACTGTATACAGTATATATATATCTGTATATGCAGATGGATTTCTCCTTCAGAACATAGGAAAGCAAACAGACACTGGAAAGCAAATGATGGACAAAAACAAAAGACGGAGAGTGGGAGGGGAAAGGGGGAGAAGGTGGGAAGTCAGAGCTGCAGACATTGTGACGACACAAACAAACCATGTAATGCCCCCCCCTCCCCACCACCACACTCCAAGGGCTGGGGAGCAGCAAGACGCTGACATTTGCATAACAGCAAAAGGCAATCAATGGAAGAGGGGCCCTTTGTGAAGAACTGTCAACGAAGCCGGGGGCCACAGTCCTGAAGCCCCCGTGTCAAAAGTGCTTATTTGGGGTGCCACTCGGACATGACAGGGCCTCAAGGACAGGGGCGAAGGGTTAAACTGCTAACAACATTAAACGTCACCCTAGCCTCTGGTTACTATGAAAGACATGCAAAGTGGCTTACACCAACCACTGTCACTAAGGGGACATGATAGATTACAACACCGCTCTGTGAATACAAGTTTTGTGTCCATTCTTGCTGCATTCAAGGCAGTATAGAACTGTATTCATACAGTTGTTAAAAAGAGAAAAATAATAAATAAAATAATATTGACATTGAATGGTACATTTTAAGATATAATTTAACACTGTGTTGCAGCATTGCAAGTTGGTTAAACTTATATTTAACAGTTGTAAGGAGAAAATGAATAGTGATAGTTTTATGGAGTATGGGGCATTACATGCGATGACCATAAATGATGTCTTAAAGTACATTTGAGTACTTATGTTGATTAATCCAACTTTAGTGTCATTGAGGTGACTGTCAAATAGTTTTGAAACAATGCTGTCTGTCTCCTTTCCCTGCCTCACCCTTTCCCTGATGTTTAATAATGTTCCTTATTCAAAGTGGGCTTTTTCATCCATAATGGATCAAGACCATATTTGATTTTGTTTGTTCTGTGCCAAGTGTCAATGTGCTCGAGTCAAAGGGAAGAAGTCCTTTGTTTCATCCCGTTAATAAACACTCAAGCGTTTAATATTTCATCCGTTCTACCAAAGGGCCTTTCGAGACATCGCTGTGTTTAGTACCCGGTGTCGGAGAGACTGTTTCTGTCTCTGACTCTCACATTTCCCCCTTGTCTATTGGTCTGTTTGCAAACCACAACGTCTGTGCAGGACGGTGTTCTGTAACTTATTTAACAAGGGTTCATTCTCTTGAAAGCAGTTCCACCCGCAGGACCGACCGTGGCTTTGACTCGACTCTGTGTACGTCTATTAATAAATTAAATATTCTGTCACAATCTGAAGGAAAAATTCAATTATTAACAAATTGCAATGTATAATTCCATCAACCATGTTTAAAGCAGGCCCATGAATAATTTTGTAATTTAACTTTAGATAATTAAAGCAGTACATCTCGTTGTGAGAGTGAAACAGCATTGCCTGGCTCTACGGCCCATGTTATGAGGACCGTGATAACAATAGGCTGTTTCTATTGTGGAGGAGCTGGCCACCTTCAGGTATGAATATGCATGCAGTGAATGTGAATATGAATCACTCATTTACTGGCAATCTTTCAGCTGGGCGGGAGAGACGGGGTGTGTGGGAGAGCAAAGAGGGTGATGTCAGGAAAGAGACGGCATACTGAAGGGTTGAGAATTGAATGAAGGAGTAACCGAGTGGTTGAGACAAAGAATGTGGAGTTTATGTGTGTGTGTGTGTGTGTGTGTGTGTGTATCACGGAGATATTGATGAGGAGATCAGATTACCACAGCAAATGTGTCCTCTGGCACATTTCCCTGCTCCATTTAGGGATACCACATTAATTTAGGGAAACATCTCTGCCCCCCTCCCGCCTCCATCCTCTCTCTGTCCTCCCTGCTTTTCACACACTCCCCCCCCCCCCACACACACACACACACACACACACTCAGAGTGCTTACAGCTCCTCTGCCATATGTCTCAGCTGCGACCAAAGTGGCTCTCAGCGTTTCCCTCCAGTCACACGGTTGGCCCCCCGGTCGCTGCACTAACCCAATTAAATGGGAGCCCGTGGCTCTCCCGGGTCAGGAGAAGAGGCCGATCTCTCGTTTGCTGTGCTCTCTGCTGCCTCCGGTGACCTCAGTGAACACAACACAGATATTCCACCATGTCGTTTGACTGTTACGCAGCAGCTTATACGCATGCACTGTATGTATTTACATGTTTTCATGAATTTAAACATTATTAAACATATGAAACAGGATTAAAATTAGACCTTTTTCATTCATGAAATCATTTAACGGCCCACCCCACATCGTGCAACCCCTTTGGGGGTCCTGAACCATTTGAGAAGTACTGTTGTAAACAATAGTGAAAGAAATGGCCTATGTTAATAAATAATAACATCAACTATCAATGTAGAGTTATGGGAGATAAACAGTACACAGTAATGCAAGATACCGTAGATGTATTACGTGTGGTTAATATGACCACATCTTCACAAAGAAAATCCTTTAAAAACAACAACAACAAAAATGGATGCCTTTGGCAATTGGCAGCAGTTTGAGATTCCTTGTCAGACATGGATATTGATCAGATGGTCATGGCCCCCTAGTGTCCATGAAGCCAAACAACCATGCAGTGTCGATCAATACGAGAGAGAGAGAGAGAGAGAGAGAGAGAGAGAGCAGAGGCCGAGAAAACAGGATGACTTCTAAGGCCACAAACGCATCAATCAACCTAACCCCCCCGCCCCCCTCCCTCCTTCCCCTTCCCTACCATCACCTCTCTCTTTCTTTCTGGCTCTCTATCTCTCTCTGTCACAGATATAAATAAATAAATATATATTCACACACACACACACACACACACACACGCACACACACACACACACACACAACACACACACACACACTTCTACCCGGGCTGTCTCAATTAACCCATGGTTAATCTTGGGCCTCCCGTAGCAACTTGTAAAAGGGAGCGGAGCAGGACAGGAGATGCTATCTGCCAGGAAGATTACAGTGCGACAGGCAGATCAAAGAGCGCCGGACTCTGGGCCCCAGCGATTAGCAGTAATTAAATAAAGTATGTCTGTTTAAACTTCATTAACAGCTGGGCGTTTGCTCCACCACAGTGGGCACAACTCAACCGTCCTTAATTAAAAGATAATCCACAGGATCGCCCCCCTATAATCTCCTTCCAAAATATTCCCTGCTCCCCGCCCATGACAGTCACCACTGCCACAGGGGCCAGCCAGTTAGAGGAGGTGAGCTCCACAACCATCAGACAGGCAACACCGCGGGTCACGCCTCTCCCCGTCGTCAGCCCGCCCGATCCGGAGAGTCGCAGAGAGGGGAAGAAATGCTCCCGATAACATCAATTTAGCATGCTATTATCTCCAATGGTAGAAAACTACACTCTGGCAAAGTCTGACATAAATCTTGGAGAGCTGGGGGGACATTGAATATGCATGAGCTGAAACAGATATGACACTGCTGGCACATTAATATTCTTGTCACTGGAGGTTTTCAAACTTTCAAGTCAATGACTTGAGCGAATCCAGTCTGGAGTTTCCATAAAACAGGGCAAAAGAATATTATACATAATTAAATACCTACAAGCTTCTGAACACCAAGGGTGAAAAAAAATAAAGAGAGAGAGAGAGAGATTGGGAGAGACGGAGAGAGAGAGAGATGTAATTCTATCGTTCCATAGAATTTAGATGAATCCACAGTGTGAATAATGGTGAAGGGACATGACTGTATCGATCAAATAATTTCTCTATTAGTTTTGTCAATTTCCAAGTAGAACACAATGTCAAATCAAAAGGAAAAATTATAAAGAAAACAAATATTGTTACATTGTTATATCGAGCATGTGATACATGCGCAATATAAAAAACCAATATGGCGTAAATAAAATAAAAATAAAAATCTTGTAATTTTGTTGTTTATAACTCATGTAAGTAAAGGCAGTGCAGATTGACAGTTAGATTGTTGCTTTGCTTAGCAAATGAGAGTGTATCGATCTGGGAGCTGTGATAATTACATGGTCATGGTTCTCTGACCAGAAATCTCCAAAGCCCGTATTTATGTCACTCACAAAATGCAAATTAGCAGTCCATCCTTCCACATCCAAACTTTTTCTCTCCACATTTGGTTTCTTTTGCCCAATGTAAGTGCCCTTGTCAAATGCCCTTTGCATCAAACTCTCTCCCACTCTGTAATCACGGGTCATCCAGAGCTGTCTCATTTCTTAATCTATCATTGGAAGGGATTAGCTGTTCCCGCACACTGTTTATATTCATGTCTATAAACTATCAGGCCTGGAGCAACCCAAAACAAACTGGCCACCCTGCATTTCCTCGGATCGCTCTTTCCAAAAATGTTTACGCCCCTCTTCCACCCACCAACACACACACACACACACACACACACACACACACAGACAGAGGCAGACACACATGCACACACACACACACACGCACACAAACACACACACACACACACACACACACACACACTCACACACGCATGCATGTAGACCAACTGCCCTCAAGCCCTGGTTGCCCCAGATTACCTTCGGTTCATTTGAGGGAAGACCACTGTGACCCATCTCCAGCAGAACAGCTTATTAACGTCAGATGTGCGATCATGCTATAAACAACATGTTGATCCCCACTATTCTCTGGTTCAACCGAGAGGGTGGGAACGTGGCGTTATCTTTAGACTGATCAGAAATCCATCTGGCTAAGGCTAAGTTGTGTGAATGCTGAACCTTCCGTTGGGAGAGTGGTGGGGACCTGGTGCTGCGACGCTGATCCAGGCCAGAGGATGGCCTGCATATGCCTCGCGAGGTGGTCACAGTGAACCGACACTGAGCATCCACAGATAACAGAGACTATAAATATATAGTGGCGTTCTGCATGAATTCCACTCTGTCTCAAGGCAGACTTGACATGTACATAAATGGACAGTGTGTGGTTATGATGGTGCAGGAATTTCTAGGATCCACCACTGGAGACAGACTGGCAAGAAGGATGACTTAATATAATGCAATGAAGTGAAAAATTACTAGGCAGCTACTACAGTATGTGCACAATAAAAAACATTTAGTCTGTCCCTCAACTCTCCCAATGTACAGTATGTACAGTAGCTCACTGCAGGCAAGATAACTGGTCCATTGACACACATATAACTAAAATAAATGAATAAATACAAGTGAGAGTATTATATGCCAGTGGCATGCATTGAGAAATAATAAATGGACCAATGTAAATCAGTAATATCATTTAAAAGGTGGTCGTTAATCAATACATGTTGCAGCTCGGTAGGATAAAATGAACATAAAGGATAAACCGCGTGCTGTACAATTTATGAAAATTGAAACGCAGTTACCACTTACAAATGTTAATAGATACTCCTATTTCTAGAGCATATACATGCACCATATTTAAACAGAACAAAATACTTAAAAACAGCAATACAATCTCACATTAATGGAGATAATATTTCTATTGTTTACTTGACCTCTTCATCCATTGTAACAATAGCAACAACAGAAATTATGTTACCATGGTCACCATCGCAGTCGTAAAAAAGAGGAAGAGAAAAGGAGGGAGAGAGAGAGAAAGAGAGAGAGAGAAAGAGAGAGAGAGAGCGAAGGAGAGAGAGAGGAAGAGAGAGAGAGAGAGAGAGAGGGAGAGAGCAAAAGAGAGAGAGAGGGAGAGAGAGACAGAGAGAGAGAGAGAGGGAGAGAGAGAGAGAGAGAGAGAGGGCGAGAGAGACAGAGAGAGAGAGAGATTACATCTGCAGCATTGTTAACAGACATATTTCATAAATTGATCGAGCTCACATAACAAAGCTGGGGAGCAGACACACAGGCTGACCTTCACCATCTCTTAAGCAGACCAACAATAAATAAATAAAACCTTGCTCTTTTGACAGCCGCTATCCGTAAGCGCGAGTCAACAACAGCCAGACCCCCCCACCACCACTCCCACCATCCCCTCTTTTGCCTCACCTATCTTTTCACCCCCTCCCCCCAATCATGTGTGTATGTGTGTGTGTGTGTGTGTGTGTGTGTGTGCACATCTTCAGGTTATTTATCATTCGATGTAATATATACCATATATGCTCTCTTTTTCCCTCCCTCTGCCCCACTCTACCCTCAACATATTAATTTTGCCCTTGACAGCGGCCGGCCGCTGTTGTGACACTGGACACCCGCGTGTAGCCGCTCCGGCGGCACGGCCGGGCGACACGGCCGGGCGACAGGCATTTAAGGCCTGCCCTTTCCTGGCTGGACACAGCCAGAGATACTGTAGCGGACCCAGTGTGGGAGGGAGGGAGGGAAGGGGGAGGGAGGGGCGCAGGGAGTCAGAGGTGAGTAAGGACAGCTCAGCCTTGTCACGCCATTAAAAAACGGACGCGGCTGCCACGTAGCTCTTTCCCTCCAAAAGGTGTTTTTCAGCCCCTGCTGATAAAAAGCCCTCGGGCGAGGTGCTTAGGTCAGGTCTTTAAACACAAGGAGAAATCTATCCCTCCTCTTGGGAGCTCTCATTTCCCCGCTCGTCACCTTAATTTGTCGGCACAAGCGGATCCTGTTGGTGTCGGCGGGCCGGGCGAATGGGCAAATGTCACGGAGCCACAATGGCACAGAGACTTGTCAAGCACCTTGTATCCTACATGGCAGCTGCACAGCAAGATAATAGATTAATTTCATGAGTGTCTGAGCCCTACAGGACAATATTGCTTTAACTCTGGCCCATCCTTCCTCTCCACAACCGGCCCTCTTTCTCTCTCTCACACACACAGAGTACATACAGACAGCAAACATGCATTTACGTGTAACTGCACCCTCTATACATGCAGAAAGTATAGGGTGGCCGTGTTGAGGAATAGTCATTTATTTCTTATGCACACTGTATCCGTGAGCATATGCTCCCGACAAGGATTAGGCGAGCGTAACTCTTCTGGTATGTGTGCAAATGTAGACTAGACGGCAATTAGGCGGACTGACAGCCCCGCTGCACTGCATCCCCAATACGTTTGCTTTATGACATGCATGAACAGAAGGAGAGCCCACATTAGTGACATTTACTGTACTGCAAAAAGTGCCATTACACTGTGGTTTCCACCAGCTGTCCTTTATTTTCTGTTTATTTTCAGGAAGAAAAAGTGTGTAAACGATATTTATGCATTTGTTGTAACTGCTTTTGACCACGCCACCGTCCCAGAAACCTGTAGTAGGCGCGTTCATTTGGAGACGTCCATGAATGACTTCCCTCCTAACTAATTTGCTTGCGTTGTGTGCGTTGCTATAGTTGCTGCCCAACCTTGATTGGCGCTTGTTTGGTTATGGAATGAGGGCATTTTTTCGGGCACAGGCTTCGAGTCCTGCTCTGTGACCCGCTGCGAAACACACACTCAATCTGCACTTCAATTAAATCTTTTCATGCCATTAGAAAATAAATGAAATCAGAAGGCCTGCTTGCTAGGTTAGCGCCCCCCCTTTCCCGGCTCTGTTACAAAAGGACAGCCGGGACAAAGGAACCATTGGGTTGTTGCAGCGCTCGATTGAGACGTACTGCTGAAACACTGCTGTTATTATGAGGACACGCCGGCCGAGGTCCAATCTTCTCAGAATAATCCACATAGTTAGCATTACTGATCTCGCTGCTTCCCAATGGGAGTAAATGTGTGGAATTCCAGGCCACCTACTGAGAGATGCAACGCAAGCCAGAGGAGTTCAACGTATGATGTCACCGCTCTCCATTGATGGAGAAATGGATTCAGGCCAAATATTTGTGTAATCCATAGGAATCCTGTATGAGTCAGAACCGTCTATTCACATGCATCCAATTAGAGCAAATTCTAAAGTGGAATCTGTACATAACTTTCTTCATCACATTAATTTACAGGCATGCGACTATGCCTGCTAATTATAGTAATGCATCGACACTTTGCCATAGGTGGAAGAGCCTATTCATTAAACCCGTACTGTAAAGTAATAGAAACAGTGGGATAGAAATTGAAAAAGAGGACCAGAAATATACCAAAATGAACCCACTTTGTTCAGCCATCATTCAAGCCTGGGTGACTGCACCAATTGAGCTTGTCACGGAAAGCTGTTGGTGCATTGGCCCCCAGAATAGGCATTGCTGCCGGGTGTTAGCCTGGCTCCTCTGAATGCTAACTAGCTAGCTAGTCCTCCTGCATGCGTCTGGTGCTAAGAGGGCCTTAGCTAGGGGCACCCTGCAATTGACGCAGTCAGAACAAGGGAGAATGAATAAGACAAAAGTCTATTCAGGGCTGTGTCCTCGCAGGGACTTGCCCATCCCCCCTCTTGAGGCCAGAGTAAAAAAGTTAAATAAATGAGAGAATGAAACTGATTGAGTGATAGAATGAATAGTATAAAAAGAGTGTGTGAGAGAGAAAGGAAGACAGGACAACCGACTGGAAGTGAGTCCTTATTGGTCTAGGTTAAAGTTGAACATTCGTAAAATGAGAGTGCAGGGTGTCATGTTTCTCATTTTCACCTCTCCTTTTTTTATTTGGTTTGACCATTTCCCAAAACTGAGTGAAGGTGTGGGTGACTTGCGTTTCCTAAGGTCTATGTGATTAATGTTCTAGGGGGGTTTGTGCCGTAGGCATCTAGATAGCATTACAATTGATTGGCAGTATTGATACTAGTTACCATGGCTCTAGAGCAGTTATCTTTCAATGTTGTTACTTTGTACTGCCGTTTATAGGTTAGAGTTTTATACTGTACAATAGAGAGAAAGCAGACCATCAATAGTACGCTCATTAGAAAAAAATACTGATAATACAATGGGGAAATCAGCTGTTAATATTATTATTATTAATAATAATAATAAAACTGCTTCAGTCAATAAACCATCCTCATCCGGCACACTATACTCTGGTCTCACTCAATAAACAAACTAGGCTCAACTCTGCCCCCTAACTTGTGGCCTTTGACATAACCCTAACCCTTGGCCCCAGTTAACGGATTTGCACATTCAAAACCACATTTACACTGCTTATCTGACCTGCCTGACAGCAAAACCAGCATTTATAAGAATATATTAATGACACTAGTATTACGTTTATCTGGATGTAACGATGCTTTGCTCAAATGTGCAAAGCTTCCTTTAGCTCTCAATTAAATGTTTGCACTTGTATATTCTGGTGGAATGACAACACATATAGTACATACTGGTTGTTTGAGGGGATGTCAGGAAAGTTTTAATGCAAAATTTTCCACTTTTGCCACTGTCACTGGTCTCTGTCTGCCTTTGCCTCAGGACACCGGCTGTGGTGACTAGGCTGTTATTGTTCCTTAGCAGCCCATAAATCTGCAGCACTGGGATGTTTGCTAAAAGGGGGATCTGGGTCAAAGGTCACTTAGCCCTGTCCTTTAGCCCCCACACGCCAGATGGCACTTCTAGGTTTCCCAGGCTGTCAGGGTGCTCTCTCTCTCTCTCCACCCCTACATCGCTCCCTAACTCAGCCCTCGTTCTCAGCCCATCCGTCCCTGACGCCCCTTCTTTATTTTATCCTGACACCCCTAACCATTCTCCCGCCTTGCCATAAGGCCCTGGGCCCCTCCTTGTCCCTCACTCTGGCTGAAATATTCCCCTCTGCAGAGATTCCACTCCTTTTCTGGTGGTTGGGGTTCCAGAATAGGGTAAACAGGAAAGCGAAATCACAGCAGACACTGTGAAATGGCAGTAAAATCTCAGTCAGCTATGAAGTGAGAGCACTGCTAACACACTGCTAGTGCAGGCAGTAGCATCAGCTAATTACCCCATTTTGAGGCTTTTCTGGTTCTTTTTTTAAACCAAACTTTTAAACCTTCCATTTCCTCCTTGCTATTTTGTTTAGACATTTTTATAATCCTTATTGTATACATTTTCTGTGCCAAAGCGACTGAATAATCTGCCTTTATTTTGGAATAAACCATTAATACAGGAATGCCTGGTAATTAATTTCCTGTAATTGCCCCACCGGGATTGATGTCAGTTACACCCACTCTGTGTAAATGCTTTCTAGCTTAAACAGGCTTACTATGCCTCTGTGTGATTTGGGTAATGGTTTTGATGAGAGTGGTACATCCTGTATATGCAGCATATGAGGCTGCAGTATGGGTGGAATAAGGAGTGAGAAAGATGGTAATCCACATTTGAAAAATGAAGGAAAGGTAAATTGTTAACCATGTTACTTTTATAAAAGTACATTTTTCTGTATTCTCCATATTTGACAGACATACAGTAAATGCATATTCATGTATACTATCAATTCCACTTGAACATTATAAAAATGGTTGAACTTAAGCCTTATGTCTGAGCTTTAGCTCTGCTTACAATAATAACTTAAAAATTAACTTTTCCCAAAAACGCTGTGAAAGGATATACAGTATATACTGTAGAAAATTGTAATTCTCACACCAGGCTGTTTAACATCTCCAATTTGTCGTTTCAAAGGAATGGCTGGGAAAAGCGCTGTGAATTGGGTTTCTCTGGGCTAAGCTCCTTATATTCACTTGTACATATTGAAGGATTTGTGTGAGCAAACTCAGTGGGCCCAGGTAAGTGGTCCCACTCGGCTGGCTGTGTAAACAAAGGATATGAGGTAGCCGTAGCCTTGTAGCCCCACTCAGCGAGGGTCTGCGGTTCCAACTCTGTGCTTTTTGACCTGGAGATGGTACATTAGCATGCCCTCTCTCCCCGGGCAGCCTGATTCAGGAGTGCTATCCAGCAGGTCCCCCCTCCTCCCCTTTTCGTTCCTCAGCACAATGCAGCTTTCCCGGGGTGGCGAGGCGCGCTGGCAGAGTGCTTGCTGGTAAGTGTGTCACCTCGGCTGTGGTTAGGGCACTGTGGCACGGTGAGGAGGAGGGGGTGTTTCTTCTCATTTCTCATTCTCTCTCTGTACAGAACAGCGCTCCTGCAACCAGGGCATGCCCCCAGTGTACATCAGAATAGACAGCTGCCACCAGCGACCTAGGAAGAGCCTCGACTTAAAAAGAAATGGAGAAATAGCTGTAACCCATAAAATGGCTCAGTGAGCCGCAAGCCTCCATTGCTGCCCTTATTTTCCTATTTGAGATGAAGTGATGATTACTGCAGCGAGGGAGAGCAGTGGTTATGAAGCTTGCCAGGAGACAGACAGATCCTTGCCCCTGGTCAGGAACTATGGGGAACGGGCAGGATACTTGCATCGCGGGGCTACTCAAGGTTCCTTTGTCAGTCTTGTTTTGATGTCAAAAACACACATTTTGGTACACATGTTGTGAGTTTATGAGCGTATTGCATACATTATGTGCGCATGTGAATACACGCACACACACACACACACACACACACACACACACACACACACACAGACCTTTAGGATTTGATTCAATTTCACTTTTTTTAGCAATTATATAACATTATACAAAATAAACAACAATCTAGCAAATGTGATTATCTTTATTTTAGATTTAGGCTGGTATAAAGGCACAGTAATTTTTTGGTAACAAAAATACATTGTACAGAAATGTAAATATGGGTTTTCATTGAGAAACGTAATATCCGTCGGTAGTAATGCGCGGGCCGACCCAAAACCCGCTGGTCGGGCAGGTTCGAATAAGCTTATCAGAAAATATTGCGGGTGCGGGTGGGTCGGGTCAAAGCATCATTACGACCAAGTAATAAATACTGGATTGGATTTTCCAATCCTCCGATACTTGCTCTCTTAAGCACACACACGCACACAAAACAATTAAATAAACCTAGTTTAGGAAGGCTACTGCTCACTTTGTTAAAGTTTGCTGTGGCTCCGTGACATTAGGCATAAGGTCTGGCTCTGCTACTGTCTGCGCCAGTGTATGACCCTTTGAACGTGCAATCAGTATCTCTATATCGCCATTGATATACAGGCTCATGTTGGCGGTTTGTGGGTCGGGTCGAGTTTTGGTGGTTGATGAACGCAAATGATTGCGGGTAGGGCGGTGCGGGATGGCTCTCATAATGGGACGGGTTGGTGCGGGATGGCTTTCACAATGGGTCGGGTTGGTGCGGGTTGTAAAAAACTATGACACGTGCATCACTATCAGTCGGTGTCAAATCTCTGTATCGGAGTGTGCATCTGGGTGAGAGGGCTACGTGAGCGTCTAGGAGAGCGAGACAGCCAGAACATCCACCCTGCAGCTTGTTTAATGTTCAATGTGTCAATTCAATGTTGACGGTTTTCAATAGAATTATAGGATGCTGCTAATTCCAATTCTCTCTGGCATATGGACTTTAGCACAAAGAAATAGCAGTCACGCCCACATGCGTCCAGTTTGCATTAAGGTGTTTTACATTGAAATTACATTTGTTAGACAAAGTAAAGATACTGAAACAAGTAAAGTTGAGTAGACTAATGGCACCAAATTACAGGCATTTCTACCGGTATGGGTTCAAATGTGAATAGTACCATACGCAACCCTTATCCTCACCAACAGGAGCTACGGGAGCTATGTGCACACTATTGATATTTAGGTCTGGACTACTACATTACATTTACAAACAGGCTCTGTCATTATGTCTTTGCTGTAGAGCAATAACTAATTTACAGCAATATATTGACTTAATTATTCTGGTGGTAATATACAGTATTGAACTAGTGTATAGTGGTTAAGTGTGCAATCCCCTCGTGGGCCAAATGGAGATAGTTGGTGGGCTAAATTCGGCCCGCAGGCCACTAATTGAGTACGCCTGCCGTACAGTAGTGATGTCACTATAAATAGTTCTTGCTCTCTAGTTGGTAGTCACCTCCAAACAGTTCTAAAAAGGCTAAATTGATCATGTACTAAGAATTGACTCATGTGGATCAAACATACTTTATAAAGTAAGCAAATACACAATAATCTCCACCATATGAAACAACATTTAAACAATAAAAAAAAAAAAATTCCAATGCGAGTGCAATGCTGCAGTGTTCTCACTTTACGCTGTTGCTTTTTAGTTGACTGTTCACAGCTGTAAAATTATAGCACAGTCATCTGCCACTCTGTATTAGGAAGTCTTGTGTTTTTACAGGCAAAACCTTGAACCTTCCTCCATAACATGGTTGAAGAAGAGGACACATAATGTGCATGCCTGAAAGCTGTGGAAATATTATAAACCAGAAATACCTAAATGCTAAGTAAAACCAGAGTTATCTAAGAAGCGTGGTTGACGGCACACCAACTTTTAAAATGGGGCTTTTGTGGATAGAATAGAATAAAATGAATTACTTCTTTGTTCGTATTTCATTCCCTCCTGAGAATGGTCAAACAAAGGCTGAGTATATTTCTCTATTTTTGTTGTTGTTGTTACAGTTGGTGTTTACATTTGTCCATACATGCAAATTATTTGCTTTCCCAGCAAAACTTAGCTAAAAGACAACTAGTGCAGATGTGTTCATCCTAATTGTGCAGTCTACATACAAGCCGTAAGATTGATGAGCAGATAATTCATGTAAGATGTGTCTTGTTAGAAGTCCACCCTCCATCCTTTAAACAGAGACACTCCATCAGGACTTGAAGTTGAGAAATAAGGTAAGGTCTGAAGGGAATCGATACCTTGGCTGGAGAGTGGTGGCCAGCTGCCAAAGAGACTGGCATGTCCAATATGTCTTCTTCTGAACATCAAGAATGAGAAGTGTTCCCTCTTATAAGAAAAGAAATCCTCACTGAAAACGCCCTCTAACTGCTGTGTTATTCATTTCTTTTTAGTCCCCTATCATTTTTTAAATAAAACGACAAATGAGACACTTTAGTTAAATCCTTGAATTTGTAGCTTCCTTACCTCTGTATTGAGTCCTCCAGCTGACAGTTACCATAAATCAACCCCTCATTTGCGGTACGTACTGGACCATCAATTCACGGTTGTATTCTCTCACCATTTACTTCCATTGTTTCCCAAAAACATACTTCTTCTCTTTAGATTTTATTTTTAACACAAAACAGATCATGCAAACTGAAAATTGAGAATTCCTGCATCCTTTGGACAATCTGTATTTGAGAAACAACAGTGAATTCTGGTCCGCAAACAATGAATCTTTTATTTTTTTACCGCAGCATGAGGAATTTCTGTAGTATTGAAGTAAGAAAGTAGAGTTATTAACAGATAGTATGCTTTGAACAAAAGTTCAACATCAGCCTTTTGCTGTAGCAAATCCAGAAAATGGAAATTATAATCCTCACTTTCAATTTCACCTGCTATAACGAAAACAGACAAATTATGAGACTCTGAGGTGTACCATTTCAGAAATGTCATTATTATGAGTTCTCCCTGACCTCAGAAAAATCTTGGGAACTCTTCTGGAAGTCTAAGACAAATAAATCCAGCATGGCGGAAATCGAGATAAGGAAAAGGAGCGATAGCGAGTGCAGGAGTGTGAGATCGCTAAGCTATGTTAAGGTAGGGCACTGTCATGGCTGTGTGTCTGAGAGGTGCTTCAGCCTTTGGCTTTCTGTGCATTTTAACAGACCATAAATCACTCTCCCAGCCGAGCACTGCGTTACGTGAATGATATATTTTATTTACGCTATAGAGGAAAACACACATGGTCCTTATTAATCATCTCCCACCTTTAATAATGAGTCAACTTCCACTCATTCATCACCACTTCCAAAGCCATGCCTGCAGAGCAATAGTGGAGTGGGGGATGGAGTGAAGAGGCAGAAGGAGAAAAAACAAACATTTGTGGCTAACAAGGTGGCAGTTTGAGGAAAGATATGGAAAGTTCTTCAGAATGCAATTGTCACATTGTTAAAGCATTAAAGGCCAGCGGTGGAGAGTTGAGTTTTCAGCCAGGGGATTTCAGCTATTTAGTTTGTCACTCTTTTGAGAGCAAAATACTTAGATAACATGGGAACTTTTCTGCTCCCTGACATGTTTATACAAGCTAGCTTCAGCACCATTACTCACTCTCGCTTGTCTCACTTAGATGTTTCCTCTAATGATGGAGTAAAAGCATAACCACAGCCCTATGACATGAGTGTCATAGAAATCTGCTACATTTGCCAATGTGGCTGTATTACTGTCAAAGCTCGTCAAAACCAGTCACTTGAGTCTCAACCCTTCTCCGCCCACTCACCCGCTGGAAAAAAGAAGATGGCGACTAAATTATAGCTGATTTCTAGTCTTTGCACTTCAGATTGCCCCACTATTAGGACTCCATTCAGATAGAGTAACATATTTTGGGATGATTCCCTGAGTTTGAGGTGATTTAGAAAACAATACGTCTTAACAGCTGTCATTGAATGTTACTTCACAGTGAAAAGAATCTTTAGAACTATTCCAAAGCACACAAGTGAAGGCAAGGGAGTTGTTGAACACATCTTTACTGGTCTCCACCGTGGGGGAAAAAAGAATAGGCAACTGAGCTCATAAGTGAACGCAGGCAAGTAGTACTACATTCCTGTATGATGGAGAACAGAGAGAATGCACCATGTGACAGTTTGGTCACATTGGTAAGAAAACAAACTGCTACCACCTTCTTGCCAAGGACCGCTTGCACCTCACCTACAGTGTTATACGATGTATTCTGCCGTGGTGGAAACCCATATTAGTGTAAAACACATACTAACTCATATTTGTGGATATGAATGGGTTTTCTGTAAAGTATCCAAGACAAGATATCTGTTTTATAACATCCTCTTTTCTGTTTTATTTCTGACTGTTGGTGTACAAATACTGTGTGTTTCATATGCAGCGACAGAAGCAGTTTGTCTAGATACTTTGAAGCTCTACTATTTATGTACAGTACTGGGGTATTTGGGGATGTTGCCTGCTTTCACTCCCGGAAACAGTAGAACATGTGCTCTGAAATTGTGTAAAAATAAAGTTACAAATAATTGGAAAGGAGGAAATAGTTTGTCTTTTGATTATTTCATGGATAGTATTCTGTCATTTGGTAATGGGTTAGAGCCTCTCAACTGTGGAGTCTTGCTTATGCTTAATGAACCAAGAAAAAAGGTCATTACAAAACAGCAATATCAATCTTTTGTGAGTGCTGTAGCAATCATAAAGAAAGTGGAAAAGAAATAGAAATAAGATTTAACACTGGGTTCCAGTAAATGTGCAGAGGAGGTTAACTGCAGTGTTTAGCAACAACCAAATACTGCTTTACCCATTAAAGGTGGCAGTCTATTTTATTGACCTGTTTCAGTGAATAGTCACACTTGTGTATATAGCACCAATAAAAATAATTTTATGAAGTAGCATCTCTGCAATACCAGGCTAAACGATAAATATAATTTAATCCGCTAATTAAATATAAAAAATACTAATTACTGTAGGATTAGCGGCACGTCATTTTCCTTGTTAACACCATTATCTTCTGGTAATATATTTGACCAAAATAACATAAACAATAAGATCAGGCATCATACGACACGTGTGCACACACACACGCACACATACTGTACAGTATATGTATATATAAAAGCAATGTTTAATTAATGTTAACAGATTGTTCTTCTCCCTACCACCATTTTCTGTGATCCCTGACAGTTTCCCTCCCTTTCAGACCAATGATATATCAAAACCTAAGAGCCTATAATCTTATTAATAAAGCTGTCTTGTCCATGTTACATTTATTTTTCTTATAATCTCCTCTCCCTCTTTCCTCATGCCCTCCTTGCTCTCCTTCTCTCCCCTCTCCTCACTATGTCCCTTGGCTGACCCCTGAGAACATTTCCCCCTTCCTTACAAGGCTGAGGGAAACTCAGATTGATACCAAATATAACGGATAACGGTCATTGTGGGTTTCATAACAAGTGGCTTGACAGTGCGTTCCGGCCCGCTGAGTCTGACGAATCATGTGAGCCATCTTCACAGGTGCAGGCAGGCTCACACACACACCATTGGAGGTTGAGGGTGGGGAGGGTGGAGAGGGGGGGGGGGGGGGGGGTGGGT
>JAODOY010000024.1:2204572-2220182 GCA_025399855.1 Forbesichthys papilliferus | reverse complement strand
TGTACTTAGACTTTCTGTCATTACTGTAGCCTCTATGTATGTGTGTTGCAGTTCTGGGGTCAGCTAGACAGTTGAGAGTCTGACCACGATGCCAATTATCCTCTGGCTTCACCAGCGGCTACATGACACCGAGCCCACACAAGGTACAACTCCCACACACAAACACACCCACACACACTACACAAATACATATACACAATATACATTGTGTACAAACCCATAATAAATATGGGAAATCCAAGCTGTAATACATATCATTTCCACATAGATAAAATTGACAATCACATTAATATAAATAGTAATACATGTAATATATTGTATATAATATATTTGTATATAGTAATGGACAAGTAACCGTCTTGACATGAAATGTCTAGACTTAAAGGTATGGTCAATCATTTTTGCTAACTTCGAGCTCAAATCAAAACGGTTTCGATCCGCAGTCCTCCGCAGGGCCGCATCACACACGCGTTCGCCACTTTGTTTATGTTACTATTCAAGGGGCCAAGGCTGTGTAAAAGTATCATATTATTAACACACACAGAGAATGGTAAGATAGCGAACATATTGGTATTATCTGACAAAAAGTGTATTAGCTTACATCTATGGCAATAGCTGACAATAGCTGACTTTGCCTTCAAGTAGCATATAGTAGTGAAATAATTATAACAATAGAAATATCAATAAAGCCATCACATACAGTACAGTACTGTAAGGTGCATAGCTCAACCAACGTCTCTGCTGTACATTATTTAGATCTCTCTCCAATAACCTCCCCCAAAATACACATAGACACACACACACACACACACATATTTCCTATACCCACCACCCAGAGTGACAGACAGATTAGATTGGACACAGTTGACGGCGGTGAAAGCAATCGGATCTGGTGTTTGGCAAAGGTGTTTTTGTGTAAAAATGACACACAGGCCTCACTCTCTCTCCCTCGCTCCATGAGAAATGCCATTGGCACAATCTCACAGGGCGATTACTATCAGGCCTGGTGAAGGTGTTCCCTTGCCAACATGTCATTTCCTGTCATTTGTTTGTCAACTGACGACAGCGCTGTGTCTTTCCCGTGTGTGTGTGTGTGTGTGTGTGTGTTTGTTTGTGATGCACATTGTTGTATATATTCTCTATTTTCCTCCCTGCAGCACCTGTTCTTCAGGTATCGCCGTCCCATTTGACATGGCAGTGACATTTTTTGACAGCATGTAGATAGATAAGATGTGTTGCGCCTATGAGCCATCTAGGGATTAGAAACGCACACGCCTGTTGGCAGGTCCTGTCTAGATAGCTTTCTCTTGGCAATGGGAGATCCAACCCAACAGCTCTCATGATTTTGATCTATGTACAGCTCCTTAGTTTTGCATTGACTGTGACAGGGGTAAAACAAGCGTCAAGCGGCTTTTTTTTGTTGCTCTACGCAAATTCATGCATTTCAAATTATGCATGGAGGAGTGGAATTTATTATGGACATTTTACAGGGAGTATATTAAACAAGCTACAATCAAATGTGTAGCTATACACATTATGTATTTATTATTCCATTCCATTACAAGCTATTGGAAATAGCAATATCTTATGATTTCTGTGTTTGAAAGTTCCTGACCCAAAACAGAATGTTTTAATGCCTGTGATCGCTACTAATTGAAATGGAATTACAGTAACTAGACCCTCAGAGACATTAAACATCTGCCGAGGCCCCATTCCCCTCCACACAGATGGACAAATGAGCAGCAGTGTGTTCCTGGCCCATCCCTATATGTGGATTTCAAGGCCTGCTATTTATAGTGTTTTGGCCGATAAACAGTTATCTCATTGGCTCAGTCAAATCAATCATGTCAGTCTTGTTTAGATCCTGGCCCGGGGAGGGCTTGTGTGATTATGTGCGTGCACTATCACAGAGAAGGATGAGGGACGTGTAGCAGAGGAACATGGCATTCACATATCCACAGAGAGAGTCTTATCAACTCTGGCACTATTCTTATATGCTAGTTCTGCACTATGGAAGGGCAAATGTGCCAAAACACTTCTAAACTCATTACAGTATTACAGTATGTGAAACATAATGAAAATGCCCATGTATAGATATTTTGATTCATTACAGGTAAGACAACAATTTAATCTGACACAGCAGTTATACTGTACATTATGTGTCAGTTTCAGATAGATATCTTCTTACAAGCAAGTTAAGGGCAGGCTTCTGTAACCCCTACACTGTACTGTATGTTGTTAGCCTTGTATTTGCTACAATAGCCATAGCTGAAGAAGCTGCACTTTCCACTAGATATATAGTATGTTATTCTATAATTATACACAGCATGTTTTATCGCTGCACACATTATTAATTAATAATAATAATAATAATAATAATAATAATAATAATAATAATAATAATGCATCTGTTACAACTCAAATCATAACTTGCAGTGTGCCCTTTACCAAAAACATTTCCATTGAATTAACTAACATCTAAACTAACTAATCTGCAGAAACAACACGCTCTCATTCACAAAAATTGCAGCTTGGTCAATGGCCTTTCTCGTCATATTTTGAAACGTTAGAAAGCCTTTGGCGTTTTAGGATGAAGACTTTGGTCATTGACTGCTACGGCAAGACTACGGAATTACCACCGGTTTGTTTTGAGCTATATGGGCATGCAATTTCAGCTCAAGTATTAGCTCCTGGTTGTAGATAAATAATCAATATCCAATCGAGACATGTTCAATTGTATTTACCTGAAATAATAAAATGAAATATTTTCACTTATATTTCGATATAGGCTGTGTGTAGCCTATACCGACAAAAATTGACGAGAAAGGCCATTGACCAAGCTGAAATTTTTGACGAGTTGGAGAATAAGAACGTGTTGGCAGAAAAGGCTCCAATGAGTTTTAATAACCTTCAATACAATTGTACAATGATGGACATACAACCATGTGGGAGTAACACACTTCACTTCTCATAGTAGCTTCACTGAGCAGTCCAACAGCTACAAGATGTGTATAGTGTGCCCTGGCATATCTGGCACATCTAAAATGGCAACATACTGTAGCTTCATTTGTTTATTTTAACTGAACAATCCAACTGAACAATCCATTTGACACAAGCTGATTTCTCCAGGTCCCACAGGAAAAGCACACTTGTTTAGACGCTGTCTTGGGTACAAAGAGCAGCTACAAACTATTTTTGTGTATATTTACATGCAATTCATGTCTATTCATCTTTCCTTTTTCCAAGGATTTAGATGAAACCTGGCCTTCCATAGAGCACAAACATTAGCATGAAGCCCAAGGGAAACAAGAAAGCAAACTGGCCCCTACACGCTTTACTTCTTCTTTCAAGATATGATCGAGTACAGTATACAGCACTATCTCGTGTCTGAAGTATACAGTACATTGTGTTGTGTATTAAAGCAGCCTATCATTGGGTTTCACATAGCTCAGTCTGAGGCTGGATCTTCCTCAAGAGACCAGTTAACCCCCACACTATCTAGCATTCCAACACACCCCTCCTCCTCCTCTGCTTCACCCTGCTCTTCATTCTCCCACATCGACGGCCACTCTGTAGCAGGCCCCAAACATTCGCCAAAAACCCCAGCGTCACTTGGCCCTGATTAATGGTGTCATTAATGTCAGGCTATCAGTGGACATGAGCGCATGAGACAACAGACGAGCCGCCCCCAAAAAACAAATAGTTTTGATTAAAGTCAAGGACATTCCGTACAGCTTTTCCGTCGAAAGGCATTCATCAAATTTTTTGTTGACACACCCTCTCTCCCTCCCTCTCTCCCACACTCTCTCTCTCTCTCTCTCTCTCTCTCTCTCTCTCTCTCTCTCTCTCTCTCTCTCTCTCTCATTCCATCACTCTCATTTCTTCCCTCAGTCCCTGTGCTTGTGTGTGTGGTGATAGAGGTGATGTTATAGTGGATGCTAAACCACTGGCTGAGCTAACATAGATACAGACAGCTTACATGAATGTGAGCTCATGGATATACAACGTTCGAACACTGCTGAGTGGATTAATTAAACCCTAAAGGAGATTAAAGCAAAGAGGTCTATCCATACAAACAGTGAGGTCTTGGTATTGCCCAGAATCACTTATTTCACCTCTAGGTTTATATTATGTCATGTGTGACAAAGATGGTCTGCAGTAATGCATACTCAAGAGCATTCAACTGCTCTTCTCATTAACTGTTGTACAATGATACTCTATGTAAAGCAGGTGTACAGTATACTGTATGTATTGTATGTTATATAATATGAAGTTGATTGTCTGGGTTGTCAGCAGTTATACAGTATAGCCCATGAAGAGCCTTTTAATATCACGCTTGGAGAGACATATTAATATAAAGATAACACAAATTGAAATGCAGACATTGTTTTCAGACTTCTAATCCAAACACACAGTATGTTATAGTGACAGGCGGATGGTTGATGTCTATGGGAAAATCAGAGCATTTCAACTGCAACGTTTTATCTCCCAGCAGAAACTTTCCCATTTGTGTAAACAGCCTACAAAGTGTCACTCTAACATAGCCTTCCAAGCGTAATATGTAGTCGGCAGAGAACCAAACTCATTCACCGGGGTCAAATGTCGAGAGGAAGGTCCAAACGAAATTACCTGAATTGAAAACGAACACAAACAAATTTGCTAAAGAGTGGGGGAGTTGGTGGGGGTTGAAACAAGGCTTGGTTTGGTTAGTTATTGAGGTGCCGTGTAACTCGCAGGCTAAACACTTTCTGTTGAACCTGAACTGTGTTATCTCTTTGCTTGCACTTATCTAATAACAGACAGATTAGAGTTCTATTATTCTAACGCATTTGTGTGTTATTCCAAGACTGGCTGTTTTAAGTGTCATTTTGTCACGGCTCGGGAGGAAAAGTGTGATTTTAATCAGGCTAGCTTTAGGTGTTTTGTCGTTTCCTGCTCACCAGATGTTCCCGTCCCTGTCTGTGGAAGGCTTTTTTCTCTTTCTTCACGTTTTGTCTTATTTTTCAACATAAGTGGAGAGCTATTGTGCTCCTCTCAAGGTTTCTCTTTAATATCTCTCCCACTCAAATATTTGGACAGTCACAAGAGGGGAGACGTGAATCAGGTGCAGAGATGAAAGAGAACCCTTCTGTGTGCAGGAGGACATGTCAATTTCTGGGGAAATGTGCGGACAATGCTCGTAGGGGACACCCTTCAATTCCAAATATCTCACACACACACACACAAACACGGAGTCTATATGCCGCCATGTAAGCAGAAAGCGTCGTGACATCATTAGCACACTGTGGAGTACTTCCAGTGTGTATTTCTCATCAGCACCATCATGCTCTAATAATGGAAGTCTTGGATTGCTGAAATGAAGCTACAATGTGACATCGCTATTCAATGAAGCTGTGTGTGTGTGTGTGTGTGTGCATGTATGCGTGACGCTGCATATACACGCGTGTTCTTGCATGTCTATGGGTCTGCTCTGAATGTAACCAGTCCCACGTGTGATAGTCCCATATTGTGATCCCCTCACCCTGCTTAAATGTCTACACCCTTGGATCTCTTTGACTATGCATGCTTGTGGGGCAACACACCACATTGCAAAATATCAGAAACATTACAAAACAAAACCAAAAAAGAAAAGAAACATTAAACAAGGGTGACATACAGACATTCAATCCATGTGATCGATTTTGCCGACAACAAATCAAAGGACAAGAGACGTCCTCCGGGTATAACCCTGCGAGTGATATCTGTCTGTAAGGAACGGGAGACGGGAGAGTTTAAGGCTGCTGAGCTGTCTCCAACAGAAAATAATGAGTCCCAGCTGGTCTAACACAGCTTTAAAATATTGGTGCTAAAAATACCAAAGCTAACTTTTGTCATATTTACAGTGATATACACTAAATAAACCCATAATGCCGTAAAACATTTTAGCATGCAATAATACATCGTATCTGAACCATATGTTGGAACTATTCCATATCTATTACATGTTGGCTAGTTGGACTATATCTTGTGAGTGAAAGACTTGGCTTTGATTCAGTCAACAAAGGCACCAGCCAACAAGAGCCACCAAAGCGGTAGCATAAATCTAGAGATCAGCCTGTATTGATAGGGCCTTGGCTACCAATTTGGTAGCACCCGTGCATATCCATTTTACTGACAGAGACCGATTGCACATGACTGCGGAGGTAATAGAATTGTCTTTACTGGGCCGGACATCATTTATTACAAGCACAAGGTATGCAGCACCTGTAGTGCGTCCCATTAGTCCAAATATATTTACTTCTTTCAATATGTTTGACTTTTATACATCGTCATTCAAACAACAAACTGAAATGTATGTTGCTGGTGGAATCTGGCTGCAATTACAGAGTGAGGGTAAGGTGCTACTTAATTAAGGCATATATACAGTAAGTATGTTACATTAAATAGGCTATTATATATTGAATTCTAAGTGTCAATTATATTTTTAATGTGGAAATAATCAATTTGAACCGATTACAAGTGGTTAGCAAATGTATCCTTTGACACAAACATTATCACAGCTGTATTTATAGAAAAATGATTTAATGTATAAATTAATATTGAATAGGGCATTCTTACAATGCGGAGTGTCCCAATTTCTCCCTCTCCTACCTACTGTATAGTTTCTTACAGAGAGGAAAGCAACAGTATTAGTGCCTTTGGTATACCCCCAGGGAACTTATTACTGTATGTTGGAAGAACTAACAGCATTGCACGACATGCGTACCGTCTACCATTGATAAAACACACAAGTGTCAATACAGGAAAGACAATATCATTATCACTATCAAATAAACTCACAAAAATCACATTAATGAGACGGTATGGATTGTACTGGACAATGGAAGCATGGCAGAGAAACGACGATTCTCTGGGAAAAAAACACACACACACACACACACATACAGTATGCACGCACGCACACACACACATGGTGGTACAGCACCCATCTGACAGATAGAAGACAATTTGAGCAAAGTACACGCTTTAAGCATTATATCCTGCCTGTAGTGCTATTAAGTATTAGTTATAGAAATACATAAAAAAGTTAATATCTCCTACAAATTGTCTATTGTTTATTGTATAATGTTCAATAAAATGTGGACATGATAGAAAATGTAAACCTTCACCACATTCCCAAACATTTAACCCCAAAACCTATCTACCAGCAGACGTCATAATCTAGTGTCAGAATTAGGAATGCAAAACCATGTACATTTTATCTTGTTATTTGATGTTCCATACAGCGGTATTAGCCTACTGTCCCGATATTCTTCTGCTTAAATCAACATATTACAGCCTTTTAGACTAAGCATTGAGTTACAATAGTGAAACTCAACTGCATGGTATTTCGCAATGCCTACAGTGCTTACTGTAAGTCGTTCTACAATATGCATGCGTTTTCTCCCAACAGACGAAATTACAAAGGATGTGAACTAAATCAAAATGAATATAAATCTTGAAAAGCTGCAAACTCTCTTAACATTCCTTCTAAATCAAATTTCTGTGGAAGTGTGTATGTCCATGTGGATGATGTATGTGGTTTTAAACTGTACGGTATCTCTCGGTTAGGTGAGGAAATCCCGCATGCTCAGTTTTACCTGAAGAAGGAGACACTGTTCCATGCTCAGATCAACCACTGTGGAGGTTTATTATGTTGTGAAGTGACGGAACGACAACAAACACAATATAACCACACGGTGAACCTTCTAAGCCCTTTTACTTGTTCATGAGACTTTATCTTGGAACGCTTTTGGAGGACAGCAGGTCATCAGATGTCCGACTAAAAACAAGGTCAGCCTTCTCATCAGAGTGAATGTGAGGAAGTCTGGGGCCACTGTCAGTCCAGATCATATCGTCTGGACGCAGACAGGAAGACGCGCGTGTGTGTGTGTGTGTGCGTGCGTGCGTGTAAGATCATATACAAGGACTTACGCCTGCAGTCTTACAGTATGTTGTAATTGGATGTTTGCTTTCATCTGAACCACTGGCGGAGTTGTAACTATTGTCAAGTTCAACTATTAGAGCTTACTTCTGTCTCTGAGCTCAGAGAGCCTCAAGGCCTCCCTCTCAGCCCTGACAGACACATTTTAATTCCCGGAGCCAGCAGCGCACGAGGTGGTGAAAACAGGGAAGTAAGCTTTAGCCTAATCGCTAACGGTTATGACAAATACCTGTCCCTGTCACCAGACATGGAGCTAGGGGAGGACACATGGTTGCACAGAGTCGTACTTCAATACATAAATTAACCCATATGCACATCTAGATATGCACACATGCCCTACCTGCTAATGAGCATTGGCGGAGCCCACACACGCACACATGCACACAAACACCGACCTGCCATGTCCCCTTCTCTGCACTGACACTGAACCTCCTGCCTGTGTCCTGAAAAGTAACTTTGCTGTGGTCGTGTCCTGTCTCGTTTGGCTAGCGGGGGCCACAGGAATCACTATTCTGGGAGTGTCATTCAGCAAGGGTAGAAAGGAGAGAGGCTTATTTGGAGCCGCCCGTGCTGCTCTCTGCGACATTCGGTCAGGCCAGTCAGTCTATATAGCCCTAGTAATTGTGATTTATACCCCAGACTTCAGCGGGCCGTCTGTGTTGCTCAGTCCATGCGCCGCATAGACAAGTGACATATATTCTGTGTGCACAGTCTGACCTGACCTGTCCACGTCATACTGACAAACTGGGCCTTTCCCATTTATCTGCAGTTGTCACAAACAAACACACACACAGGTCTTCCCAAGGTGCAAATGCAAAGTCAGATATCCAACACATTCAGAGCGATTAGAAGGAAAAGATGGAAAAGGATATGTGAACATGAATGTAAAGCACAGCACAGAATTGCAACTAGGGCATCCAACGCACCTGTTCTTTGAAACAGGCACCAGTGACACTAACTTTGGTCTCTGTGTTGATTTTGTCCTTGCTGTAGGATGCCTGCGCTGAAATCCTCAGAGGAGGACCGTTTTAGCCCCGTGTAAAGCCATAGGTCTCTAATAGAACAGTGATTTGACTCTATGAAGCATACTGTATAGTGGTGGACAGTCCTGGACAAAATATAGGTGGAATGCGTATAAATGTAATAAATAAATAAATAAATGGCACAACGAGTAGCTACATACAGTATAGTGTGTGCCTGGTGTGCACCTGAGGGCCTACTTTGAACCTTGGGTGTTAGATGATGCTCGAAATTGTAATGCATTATCAACCAAAAAGGTGTCCCTACAGAGCAGTAGACACAGAAGTCAGACATCTTCTACTCTGTAGCTTTTACAGCATTTTACCCTCGTGACAATACCTTAGCTTGCACTGTGTCAAATGATGTGCCACATGGAAACATTGTAACTAAAATATATATACAATTATCGTACTACATTATGTATTCTCCTTGGTTTTGCCCTCTAAAGACAATTCAAGCAATAATCAACAACCCTGTTTGTGCTGTAACAGCAGTGTAATGTAGAGCGGTGTTTGTAGTGTGTTAATAAAGTGTTTGCCAAACAGGTACAGTGCACTAAATGTACTACATTTTCACACAAAGCCACTACACTTTATTCAAATGTGAGGGCAACAATACATCCATCTGTGTTAAATATGAGTGACAGATTTCTGCGTGACAGACCTAAAGACACATGACACAGGTGACAGGTGAGAAGGGTAAGCCTGATTGATCCCTACTTTATCTCAAGATTTGACTGCTTTCCACTGTCAACATTAAAATGCATACAACGCTGCATAAACAGGTTTCAGGGATGTGGAAACATGTTAAGGATCTGACGCAAATAAGCATTTGTGCACAAATAGCGGAGACAAGCACACACACACACACACAACCTCATTTTAGCTGTGATTTAACGGCAGCTCAAAACAAATCCATTTTCAAGATGCTGTCTGTCAGGAAGTACTTTATATATCATAAGGAGGCCGACATCGAGAAGAAAGGAAACCCTAAATTGGTTTTAAGTTCAAGGTCAATGTTTAACTGTCTGAACGCAAGTCGGAGATCTCCTAAAAAGTATGTCAACATAGGGCAAAGGCAGCCTTGTTCCAACCCCTGCTGAGCCACTGGAAAGATGGTTTCCTGTGAAAAGTTTATCTGAGGGTTTGGAAGATTAATGAGGGTGTTTTCATTGGCCGCGCTCCTCATCTTGCAATACTTGGCAGTGATAAGATCAGAATATTTATCGAGCCTCCTCTCCAGGTCATTTGCTATGTTAATTTCATGAGCTTGATGTTGCCTTTGTCTGTACTGTAGGTCGTGTGTTATTCCTCCTGAACCCCAGGGCAGGGGGAAGAAAGAGGGATTTGTATACTTAGCATGCAGTGTCTTTAAATTAGTCACCCATGCATCATTATTTATGCCGTTTAGGCTGTGCAGTGGAACGGCTAATTTAACTTGCTCTCAGTGAAAATTTAAATCTATTATTATACCGTCAGATCAGCGTGTTGTATTCACACCTTACCTTATTTGTTTGGGATAATACATCTTTATGAGACAAACCCACTCCCGTTATTCCTCAGGGCAAAGGAGGGATAGATTTCGATAGAAAAATCTGTATTCCAGTAGGATTCTTATTCCCTGTTGCTTTGATGTACCATTAATCAGTGGCTTTGTTTTACACAAAATTCCAAAGTGAAAATAATACTGAAAATACATATATATCTCAATAGATGCAATAACGAATGTTGTCATTGTAAATAAACCTAAACCTAAACTGACTGAACTGTTATGGCAATACCGGCCTTGCGTATCGCGCTGTCCACCGTCAAGTTCATTAAGTGATTGAGTGGAAGAAATTCACACGGATCGGGCTTTGGCAGAGCTCTGTGAGCATCAATCACCCAGGGAGGGTCAGCACATGTCCAGCAGTGAGCGCCAGAACATCTCCACCATGACCTCATCGCGTCTCCCCATGAAATACCCATCAAAGCCAAACATTTAGCCAAAGATAAGACACAGCAATAGTGGACACAACCTTGTGAGTATATTACATCGATGGCACTGTCCATGCAAGAGGGAGAACCACTATCTGTGGGTTATTCGTGTTAAATTACATAAAGCTTTCAAACTCTTTCTAAAGCCCCCCCCCCCCCACACACAAGCACTCTCCGTTAATGCCGCTATCAAGTGCAGCACCCAATTGTCATAGAGCGCGCTCCTAAGAGCAGGGCCCAATCAATATTGATAATGCTGAAAATGTGGTAAGAAAGCGGGAGAATGAGTGTGTGCGATGGTGGGGGTGGAGGGAGAGAGGAGGAGAGGCAGACATAAATCTGGGCAGGGTGAATAGAGGAGACCAGCTGCAAAGGCCCATGTGTGTCGCCCCTCACCTCTTTGGAAACACCAGCGCTAATCGGGACCCCGCTAAAGAGAAAAGGGCCCAGCTTGATTTACACTCACGAGAGAGGGCGGCGGGGGTACAGCATGGGTACACACACTCACCTACCTCTGCAACGGCTTGCAATACTTGTCAGTAAACTAGCAATGATATCACTGGAAGACACACCGGACACAGTGCATATGCAGCCAGAAACATAAGCGTCGGGATACAAAGGCAGCTAGACGCGTTCCTTCAAGTTCAGCCTGCGGTGAACCTAAAGGTTGTATAAAGGTCATTGTAGATGAGGGTCATGTTGGCCTCGGTGAGAGTCAATAACACCTCCCAGTCAGATGGAGACGTTGGGGGGGGGGGTTTGCCCCCGCCCCTGCGCTCACATCAATTCACCAGGCATGGAGCACAGCAATAAAAGAGGGCGAGAGAGAGAGAGAGAGAGAGAGAGATTTAGCCAGGGGCGGGGGTGGGGGGGTAAAGAGAAAATGTACAGGCAGATTGTGAAACAGCTCGCCTTTCAACTACTAACCGCTTTTCATGTAAATGTCTCGGACTGACACTCCTTTACGCATCCCAGCCGTATCCTTTCTCTCCACCCCACCATCCCCACCCTCTCTCTTTCCCTTCCACCAGCACACTCTGTCAGCAGAAGAATAAAAGAGAGAGAGAGAGAGAGAGAGAGAGAGACAGAGAGAGAGAGAGAGAGCAGAGAAGGGAGTGAGAGAGGCAGAAAAAACAGGGAGATATCAAGACTCTCGTCGGGGTTGGCGAAAGGTCAGTCCTGACAGGCTCGGAGGTTAAACTGCCGAGTTAAAATACTGTTCATTATCCTCTGAAGCCTCATCCCAAATTCCCATCTTTTGTGTCCCAGTGAGCGGCCAGCATCAATGTTCCCCACCCAGGAGTTATTAGACATTGTGGGGCAGCGAGGAAGGGAGCGTTTTCTGTGCAATAGTAGCAGTGGTCCTATAGCAAGGACAATACTGCTGCCAACACAATTACAGAGCCTGGCTTGACTTATGAGGTGTAAGACTGTGTGTGGATGTGTGCATTGGTGTGAGAGGGGGTAGAGAGAGAGAGAGAGAGAGAGAGATAGAATGTGTTTGTGTGTATTGGCAAGTACAGTGCGATTGCCAGTGCCACCAGCAAGCCATACAGTATGTTGGGGTGACATTTTGTTTTTGTTTGGTTGACCCTCTAAAAGCACATTGAAACACTATACAAAAGTTAATCTACATAAAATGACACATATTTAGAACACTTCTCATTGCCGCACGAGAAATGTAATTAGCCCACACGAAGAGAACAAAGCACAGGAATATCCATAACATGAATTAGGCTGGATCACATCATTCATTACCCACCGGAGAGCAATGAGATGTGACACATGGCAACAGAACCCTGCTTGAACCGGGCAAATTAAAAACACTAGTAATTAGCGCTATGCAAAACATGTTGTAAGTTTATTACCTGATTTATGCAACTTCCAGTTTATAAGGGCACAGTAAGCCTGCTATTCGTCTTCTGCCTCCCGTACTTAAGATTCAGAATGAGCTTAAATGATTTATTAAATGAATAAACAAATAAATCACCACACACCTAATTTCCATAATGATATTAAAAATGACTAACTGTACAAATTGTGAAAAATATAAGCTACTATTAACCTGGGGCACCTTTCTTTTCTAGGGGTCAAAACCTCCATCCATTTTCATTTGTGTGAAAAACAAAAACATGATTAAAGATTTGACTCCTGACATGGATTCCACAAATAAAACACTCAACTTTCTCTTCGCTTAATAAAAGAGGGTCACACTCCCAATGTTATCGGCGATATGTCAGCAGGGCTTCACTTCTGTGCCAGCGAATGATGTTGAGAGCAAACAACCCAGCTGAACTCCCACATTTCTCTTCTGGAGTTTACTCTTAAAGCACAGTAATCACCCCGACCAATTTATGAATTGTAAAGAGATATATTATTTTCATCTTTTCTCCCCAGGGGTACAGTGGGAAGGTAATATACACACAAAAATAACAAGAGACTGCCATAATTTCCCCTGCTAGTCACCACAGTAGCTCATCTGTGACTGAACTTCTGACACCTGCTAAAATGTTTCCACTCTATGTGCATATAGGAGTCTAAATAATTCAAAATGTATCCCCGCTGTGGGGGACTACGGGAATCATAAATTATCAGAGTACAGTTACTAACGCGGTCACAGGATCAAAACACCTTTGGTAAAAACTAAGCAGAGGAGCTCATTACACCATGGGTGGAGATATCGTAACCTGAATATTCATTCACATTGGAAAAGAACTGCACATATTGTGCATCTTGTGCATGATATCTATGATATGTAGGGAATAGGACGTACAGCAGAAAACACACAATGAAAATGTATTTGACCAACATCTAATAAACACTCAAATAAACACTTGCTAACTTCGACACCAAATGTTCAGCATGGGTTCTTGTTCGTGAGCAGACCTGTGTCAGAGATTGATGGATCCATCGGGCCATATAAACTATGTGATATGTGGACTATGGCAACATAAATCTTTTACTAAAGAACACAAGTGCAAAAAAAAACAAAGACAAAAGCTGGACACCCACAGAGAATTTTAGTTGACATTTACAACAACTTCCTCTAAAGGTTTTCCCATCAGTCTGCGGTGACTGCAAGCTGCCCATGAGACAGTGATGGATAGCAGGCAGACACCACAGTTAATCAAACTCAGCAGGGATGGACATATTAATACCAGGTAATTGAGAACACAATAGAGAGGGTTATCATTTAAAGGAGGATTATTGAGTCCTGATGACGCCTGGACATATAGACACATACTGTAAAGACAAGGATAAAATGTAGATTTACAGTATATAGTGACATGATATTGTCTAGGCCGATAGCCAGGGTATTACAGTACCTGATAGAAGGCCTACTCTATGATGAATCAGTGAATGTGCATGCTAATGTAAATGCTAATGTGCATGAAGTACGGTACAATTTCAATAAAAAATATACAAATACTTATACCAGTGCTAATGCTCTAATACTAAAATACACCGTCACATGACGCCCCTAAATGGTTGTGGTTGTTTTAAAAGAAATGTATGTGTAGTGTGTATTCTTAGTAAACTGGCAATGACTCACCGTGTTTATATTTAAAATATGAAATACACAACCACAAGTGAAGATGAACACACCAGTCATATCAAAGCTATTTTTTATGTATGTTTACTTCAGTGTAGAAAGAAGATGTGAATATACAAACTGATCCTGGATAAAAGGACTACCAGCAGGTAAAAGAAAGTGGCATTTGGTAAGGGGAAAATATCTGATTAAGTGGCTGGAAATATACATATCAAAGGGAAAAACATGGAGATTTCCCTCGCCTTGTGTCCCATCCTTGTATCCCCTTCCTCTCTCACTTAGTCGAGCAGACTCCCATTGCAAAAACCCAGGTATGAGAGCCAGAAACCTACTTGAGACACGCTTCTCTTCATAATCAATAGGTCCTATTAGCAGATTACTACAAGTAATGTGTTGGCACCAACATAAAGCACCATTCAGTCTGCCAGAGAGGACATCGCACACAACTCTTTACTCTGACAGATAACAGCATTTGACATACTGCAGACAAAAATCAAGAGAAACATTCAATAAATTATAATAATTTAAAAAAATAAGATTTTATTAAGGAAAATGTATAAATAAGTAAAGTACTGTAGTCAGATGCATAAGGTTATGTGTTTCAGATTAAATTTCAACATTTTCATTCAATAAATATCCAACATGTCCCTTACGGTACAGACAAAACCACAGATATTATTTAAATGCAGTCTGTTTTGCATACATATACTTTGTATAGACACATTATTGAATTGAAAAATATTCACATGCTTTATTTTAACATGTAATATATTTTTGTCCTCTTATTTAGATTTTCTAATGTTGTAATTTGCCTTCACTGATTTCTTGACTTTGCTACACTACCTCTTTAGCACACCCCTGAATGTGTGTAGGGCAATTCATTCGTCACACAGCTTTACCCATTAGAGGCGGACTACTAAACGCTTCACCTTTTGATTTTGAGGAGGAGTACAGGGTTTGTCAGGGGAAGTACTGTACGAAAGTGCTTTATTGCTCCAAATTTCATCACAATAAAGGCTTATGGGTAAGGTGGCATAATTATTGCCCTATAAATGTCTCTGTATGCCTCTTGCGTGGTTAATCCTGCTAATTGATTAA
>JAODOY010000024.1:2182805-2200034 GCA_025399855.1 Forbesichthys papilliferus | reverse complement strand
GTACACCATGACTTTATATATAATTATTCCAGTTAGGTGTAATGCTACAGTACATACAAAGTATACTGTGTGTACACCATGACTTTATATATAATTATTCCAGTTAGGTGTAATGCTACAGTACATACAAAGTATACTGTGTGTACACTATGATTCTATTTAAGTCTCGGGATAATGACAAATATATATGTTTGGCTTTTTTTTTTTTAGCACAGACATACTGCATAAACTTTCAATGTACATATGTTGGTTATAACTCACTATCTCATAAATAAATAAAATGAATACATCACTTTTTTAAATCAGGGTTTCCGGTATATACAGTACATCAAGTAGCGGCAGCCTGCCGGTAGATTAAACTGGATTAGATTAGACTAGATTTCATTTAAAGTTCCATATTTCAAAGTCTAAATAAGCATATTGGAAACATATAATCTATTCATGGTTGACTATTTATTAATTATATGTCGTGAAATTATGTTCAAGCTAACGATAATGGTAAATGGACTGCATTTATATAGCCTTTACAGAATTTTGCCTCACATTCACCCGTTCACACACACATTCACACAACAATGGTGATTGCTGCCATGCAAGGTGCCACCAACAACAACCCACAACCTTCCAGCTGGAAGCCCTAAACCCAGACCACTCGATCATCCTATATGTTGTTGACGCATAAGTTGTATATAGGGTAGCCTAACATTCAGCTGTGTTTGTGTGGCTGTATTCAGGTATGTAAATGTGTCCATGCAGGCACACCATGGTATTTAATGTTCTGACATTAGAAAATATAATAGAATTATCCAACGTTACTTATTAAAAAATGTATATTAGACAAGTGTACAGGCACAGAGAGATGGCGGAAAGAGAGACTGGAATAGGAGAGGAAAGATGATGAGAGGAGAGTGGAGAAGTTACGAACAGAGGAAAGAAAACAGTAACAGATTATCAATCTGAACCCTAAATGGGTTGAGAAGCCAAAATTTAATCCATGGCTGTACCACACCAGTCATGGTCAGTATTCAGTATTACACCATATCATTCTGTATATTTACAATATTTGTATGAATATTCTGTGAAGAACAATGCCCAATAATTGCCTCTAACTGTTTATATGCAGTGTGAGCGGCAGACAGTGTAATGTTTGTTAAATGAAATGTCATATTTTTCATATTCTTTAATTACCGATTGACACTTTCGACCGCCAAAACACGCACCATCCAAATCTAACAAAAATATATCCCCCCACTGCTTAAAACAATCCTAGAGGAAACACTTTATCAATAATGCAGTGTTCATATCATAGATATTTTCAGCAACCTCATGTTCCTAAATCTAGAGGCAATGCATAACCTTAACATACTCGTACTGAATGTATTATAGATAAAACCATCTCTTCTTCAATACTGTCATTTTCTGTGGTGATGTTGACTAGACTGGTGGCTAGGTCTCCCGCATTGGCTAGAGCTAACTCTGTGTAGTCAGCAAAGCTAAGCTACAAGAGCCGCATGCCAGCGCTCAGAAACTAGCATAACACTGTCCTGGTTCGGGTGCACTATTTCCCAGCCATGTCATATAGCTCTCCTACTGCCTCCAATTCTAGCTTAGCCTCGCCGGAGGGGATGCTAATTACCTTCTCTCGCGCTCTAAATTAACCAACTTTCACTGGGACTCTGTCGCCACTTTCAATCTGACATTGATGGCAGACAGAGGGGGGAGGGGGGGGGGGGCAAGGGGGTGGGGAGAGGGAGGAGCAAGAGGTGAAAATAGAAACAAACCAATAATCTTCTACATTGCCTCCTAAACGAGAGCCACTCTGTCCCTAATGTAGACAAGTCATTTTGTACAAGCCGTTAAAGCCCACTGGGCCAGGCAAGCACGCAGCACAGGGCCGCCTGTTTCAAAGATCTTTTGCAATCACTTACACAATGGAGCCCCTCATTTTATGCTGCTACATCATAAAAGTGCTCCTTTTGTTACTTTCCCATCCTTAAAAGGGTCTTAATCCCCCTCCTTTCAGGCTGGTCTATGGCAAATTCCTCAGGGACATCCCATTCGCTGCGAGGGCTGGAGTGACCCACTCAGAAACCAGCATGCAGGGCTTTGAGCTTTTCTTCTGCTGCCACTCTCCAGAGAACATTAAATCGTACTTTTCATCCCCCTCGCCATAGGGGGAAACCCCTTAATGATGACAGAGAAAGAGAAATTCCACCACTCGGTCCTATGACACCATTCTACTGTCAAGCAGGCGTCTCGGCGGACAGAGAATCAAACATGGCTTCCTGCAGGTGGAACGGCGATGAAGGTCACGCTACAGTCCAAAGAGAAGAGAAGGAGAGGCTGAGGGAAGGAGGGAGGCAGAGAGAGAGAGAGAGAGAAAGAGAAAGAGAAAGAGAGAGGGAGGGAGGTAGCCCTTGAGATGAAAGCCAGCTTTCCCAGAGCAAATTAAGTCATCTGCAGAAAAAAAGGAGGTATAAAAGAATGCTTTCCGCTTTCATTTCAATACATTTCATGTGTTAATTTATTCAGCAGTTTGATTTTACACAGAAAAACTTCTGCCCCCGTTCCACACAAAATACTGTAATGTGAGTGTGTACTAGTATAACATCAAATAAACAAAAACACACTGTGCTGTGTTACGTGACCTGACTAGTTCAGTTCCCCTGTTGTTATTATATCTAATTTAGAAAATGGTGTTTTTCTTTCTCCTTGCATCTAAGGTTTATCTGTATAACACCCCCTCATACTCACCACCCATATTGAACTGTATGGCTAAACACCTGTTTACTAGACCTATTAATAAGAACAGTATACCACGATAAAACATGAACAAATCAAGAGAAAGTAGGCTAGTGTTTCATGTTATGTTTCAATAAACTCACATTCTAAAATAATTAGAAGATTTCATATAAGTTAAATATATATGCAATTTAGAAAAATTGGAAAATTATCAGTCTATATAATTGACAAAATGCCTAGGATGCTTAAACGTACAATATGTAACTTGGTGGTTCTAGAAATACTAAGGAAATACAATTTGAATCATTGTACAGTACTGTATGCATTTGCTTTGTAAGAAGAAAGAAATCCAAATTCATGTTTGGCACATAACGTGTAATGCTCCTGACTAGCTAATGTTGCATTATAGCATTTTACAATTTTACTATAAAAATATGTTTTATAAAAGCAGCCAGTAGCCAGTACAGTAACATTCATAGGTGTCGCTTCTGTGGGTGCTTGGGAGGCTCGGGCACCCACTGAGAATGCCGAGCACCCATTTGGTAGGTCATATCTATGCAGGTAATGCGATAACATTGGCTTGTCCCTCTTCACACATACAACTATGCTGAAAGCCCTCAGAGCTTTAGATCTCTGGCCAAACATTCCGTCAAGTTGGGTTCGGGCCTGGTTCAGTATGAATTTAATAATTAATACAAATATATCATTTGGAAGGTGTTTAGTAACCTATAAGCAACTTGAGTCGTAGCTCATTCAGACCTGTGGCAGCTAGTTGCAGCCCGTTGGCAGCTAGTTGCAGCCTCCATTTCTCCCTCGCTGATATTTAGAGAGAAATGCTAAATTGGATGCTGCTTAGGAGGTGAATAAACTTATATATTTATTGGTTCCAAGCCATTTTCATTAATAAATATTGTTGAAAAAATGTCAATGACTCCTGTTTTTGCCTAATTAACCTATCCTCCGATATAAGATTTAGGCTAATGCGAAGAAAATCTAAGACATCTCTACGTTTTGTCTATCATTTACATAACAACTAGCATGTTAGTCCCTTAGCTCCTGATTCAACATCCTAGCGAAAACAACGTTTTTCTTTTCTTTTATTCACTATCCAGCAATCTGTTCAATATACCATTGAGTTATTGTATCATAAAATTAGGTTTAGCACTAAAGGAGCCAGCACTATCTAGAGCTGAGATCTCGGCGTCATCTGACACGCACGGTAGCGTATCAGCGTATGGACACAGGCCTGGGAAAGTTGTGATAAAATGTTGCGCTGGATGAGAAAGCTATACATGTGCTGGTGCGGATCGGTCATGGAAAAAAATGGCTTGTTCCATGCCAGGTTTAACTTTTCAGGCCCAATTATTAAAGCTCTACCTATTATCAGTTTCCAATTAACAAATGATGACAACCCAAATACTGTATGTTGATAAATTAGTCGGTATTTGCATGCATGGTGTCACACCATTTTGTTCACAAAATAAATATAAAGCATAAAGTTACATAACACATTTTGTATATTGTTATGTTTATAAATTAAGTTTTAAAAGGATTAATGAGCATTTTTATGTTAAAAAATGTATGTAGTGTGCCAGCAGAATTGTGGGATATGCAAAAAACAATTTAGCCTAGAATTTGACTAATCAATTTACTTATTTTTGTACTATTTTCACTGGTGTCACCACATGGTTAAAATAGTATTTGTCATTGCTTGTATCGTACAGCTAGTGTCTTTGCTGTAAGTCATTTAGAAACGGCTTGCTGCTAAATATTACTTTTTAAGAGATGGGCTAAGACCACTTTGACCACACTATATCAGGGCATATTTGGGGCATGTTGTTGCTGCCCATCTGATAAAATTGACATTGATTACATATCATGTCTAGAGCACCCACCTTCAGTTGCATAAATTGGCACCTACAGTATGGTACTGTTAACAACTACATATTTGTAATAAATATGCTGAAAAAAGGATTGAAGAAATATATCAGATATCTACATCACGTTTGTTGCTCTCTTGTGCTGCTACTGTAGCTGAAAAGCATGTTGTCATCTCAATCTTTGAAGCACCTCTGACTGAGCTAGTGTCATTATTGTACAGGCAGGCGAGCCCGTCGAGGGACTAAAGCTGTGGGATTTGGCCAGGTGAAGATGTCACAGATAGTTTCCAGCTTGAGACGAACATAGACTTCAATACCTCCAGAGTCCATAATCCTCTGGCGACAAGCCTTACCCCTCTGTAATGGCTTTTCTGACCACTTGGCTTAGGCTGACACCAAAGTCATGGAAATGTGTACAAGGATGCATTGTGTCTCTCCCCCAGAAACACACTGCTCTTTGTTTCACACTGTACACCAGTGGTTTTCAAATGTTTATAATCATAGTTTGTGTCCCACATTCAAAATACATAGCTATGAACATGTTTTTAAAGCATTGTTCATGACATACTGTAGCAATAAATGTACAGCTATATAAAAAATAAATAAAAATCTATGTCTTTTTCATGACTTTTGTGTATTTTAGGATACTGGAGGTTTCACACCTTATCAAATAAGAATAGAAAGTAGAAAACAAACAGAAAAGCTGATGTATAAAAACAGCCTCCGCAGAGTCTGGTAACAACTAGTAATAATCATAACGCTAGAATTTAATTTAGCTCCTAATGACCTGTCACTCAAGACCGGGACAGATGTTTATAGATGCCTACAACCCAGTGCATGGCTCATCAGTCAGAGTCATGGCCTTGGCACCCTTCTAGCCAACCCCACCCGTTCACGTAGCTCTGCCACAACGAAGAGTTTAGGATTACAGTGGTAATGGAAGGTGTTAAAGGGGCTTGCTATGCTCCTCTGGGGACAGACATTTCTTTTTAAATTCTCACTGAGCAGCCATATTGTAACGACATGGCTTCTCCCCCAACCCCCCTTCTGATGTTCCAGCATTCATTTTCTGGTGGCGACTTCCTCAGTTTTCACCCTGACGCGTGACACTCATGACAAATTGGGTGTGGAAGTGAAGGTGATGGGCTGTGAAAGCAATGCACCAGCCCCCGCTACACATCCAATGCGGCACACACACACACACACACAGCACACGCAAGGACAACAGCCGTGCGGGCACACAAGAACATGTGCAGTTACACACAGGTTCATGCACATACAGTACAACATATTAGCACACACGTGCGGGAGGTTGTGTCCTGTGCAATGTTCAAGAGGACATGTGAAAAATGTTCTGCAGCTCGTCAATATGCAATACTTTCTATATTAGTGAGCAAATGTATCCACATCATCCCCTGATATTTTATATTAATAGCTTGGAGAAAAAATATAGAATTTTTTTTTTTTTTTTCTCGCCCAATGTTTATCTGGGTATTAATGTGGAACTGATAGATTTGAACATTACCAATATGACACACCAACAACCACATCCCAATTATTATGATATTTTGCAAGAATTTATAAACCAATTAAATCCTTGCATTGCCCACCTTTTACGGTGCCAAATTGAGTAATTTCAACCAGGGGAAAAATTATTATACCGGATTGTACAGCAATTATCATAACATTACACTAATTCCCATAGAAGTATTTAAATTATATGGTTGGTTGATTGCATGATGAATTAAAGAGCATTTTTTCCCCTAGTACAGCTCATCCACCTGACATCGGGATTGGGGCTCTAAGGCACATTCAAGACCAGACAGGCCGGAACCAGTATAACCTAATGTAGTACTCATAATATTATCATCATCACCTCCAGGGACTTATTCCAACCCGTTTAATCTGTACAAGACATGTGATGAGGGCATATATCATTGTACATTCCATAATCACACAACATGTTCCATGTTGCAACTGAACATTATATAACATGATTTTCTGAAATTCCAATTTATTTTAATCAACTAGTTAAATGCAAGGATCCTAGCTAACACTTTGTCATTAAACTGATATTTCAATGACTTTATTAAATAGGCTATTCAGGCACCTAGTAGAAGGAAGTGTTAAAAGCTTTAGGGCAACAGGTCAAACGATGACAAATATTTAATATATTATAACATGCCATTAATTAATAACCGACTCATTCAATATTTTGACAATTCAAAATCAAAATCTAAACCTAAACCTAAAGCCTAATAATAAATTAGAGATACCATTGGCACCAGTTATATATTTCTTTAGTTCATCTTAAAATGTCCATGGCATGTATATTAATGACCATTCAAAATAAACAAACAAACAAACAAAAACATGAATAACATTGTAATTCAGTCAATGAGCACTGGCTCATTAGACTAGACTATATGTGGACTAGACTATCAAGACTGCTATATAACAGGATCCAAACAGCAGCAACCTCATGGTTGTGCAGCAGCCAGAGCGTGTAGTGGACTTCAGCAGTAGGTCATTTTTTCAGAACAATCACATTCTTGTCATTGTGGTATATTGTGATTAAAACATGCTGGATTTAAAAGAAAATAATCATGCGAATTATCCAGATTTGCCAGCATACCGATGTATTTCCTACAGTTCAAAAGTGTCTCCACCTAACTAGGTCTTCAATACATTCTAATCAGAAGAAAACGCTAGAAGTATTATTAGATTACAAAGGTGGATGTGATTAGTTTCTGAGAACAGGACTGTACTGTGCATTAAGCTAGAGGCTTATATTATCAAAGTTGTATCAGGCAATTGACAAGGGTTTCATAATTAGGCATGCTGCTCTTTGAAAGAAGAAAAAACAATCTCTGCCACACAATGCACAGCAGGCCTTCAGACCCCAAAGGCAACAGGGAGCAGGCTTGTTGCCTTTGATCTTTCAATCTAATTGTTTATAGGTTGTGGAGGTCCCATACCCTTTTGTATTAAGCAAAACCATTCAATTTACTGAGCCAAAATACTTAAATAAAAACATGAATAGTATTCAGAAACCTAGTACATTGTGTATGTTTTAGATGTTGTTGTTGTTTTTTAATGAAAATACTGGGGGTTAATCTATATATTTTAAAGAATGTGTAAATATGTATTATTAATATGTCACAGAGAAGCAACATATAAGTATGCAAATAACTTAAAAACATACTCTTACCTACAGAAATAGTCATGTATACAAGCATTGCACAAGCCAGCTCAGTCATAAGCAGAAGCTCTCCCCTTAGCATCTCATCTATATCATCCACACTGCCCATTCTAAACCTCCACCCCTCCATGTTTACATATACATGTTCACTAAGACAGCGGGCAGCACAAAGCTACAGGCCCCGTCTGTGCACGGTGGCCATTGTGCGTACGTCAGGCCAGGGCTTTTTGTGCCATTGTGCCCGCTGACAGCCTGAATGGGAGGGAGTGTTTAGCAGTACGCGGATGTGTGGGAGACACCTGCTGTGTCGGGCTGCACTGTCCTGCTCCACTCTGCCATTAAAACATGTAGCACTGGGGGCTCTTTTGTTAGGCGGGAGCTGTTGGTGGCGACATGTTTGAAGTGTCACAAGTGTCAGTCTTTATTAGATTCAGAATGATATTAAGGGACGGAAGGAGTGTGGGTCGTCAAGACGAAATGTTGGGGGGTGGGGGGTGGGGGGAATGACAGAGTAACGGAAGACATGGAAAGAGAGAGCGAGAAAGAGAGAGCAAGAGAGAGAGAGAGAGAGCACAACCCATCACGCCATTCTTCGCTGGAAATGAAGAAAACTTGGCAAGGCTACCTGCGATTATACTGTTCCAGTGGTTCTGCTGTTTTGGGGGTTGTCACGCTCTCTGTGGCTGAAGTCTGAATCCCCTCTTCATTTTCTCAGACAGACACAATTCCCCTTCCTGATTCAAATATGATAAGCACCTTGGAGTCATCTGGTGCTAACAAATCCCAACAATATATTAACATAGTTAGATTGAAGTGTTACTTTCATTCAGTATATGGATATGGACTGCAAAAAGGTTTTCATAATGTGTGTGTGTGTGTGTGTGTGTGTGCGTGTTATGTGTCTGTGATAGCATGTGAATGCATTTCTGTAAAGCCCTACAGAGTAGTGAAGAGATAATTTCGGGGATGCTGCAGTACAAATAAAGAGGTTGTTAGAGGCACACATCGATTGACATCTGCTCAAATGTTCATTGATGAAAAAAAGATGGCAAAAAAAAAACAGAGCGAGAAATAGACAACCTTGGGTGCAGGAGAGAGAGGAAAATCCATACTTGCTCTCATCGCCATATGATTTTCTGTGGGCAATTTTCAGGGAGCACACAGTGACCTTTACCTACTTCATTCCTGGGCAGTAAAGAAACGCAGAGATGATCACTGAGGCACATAATTACACCTCATCGATACGTAGATCTATGGGCTAGCTGTGAATGCATCCTGCGGACGAAAGGACACACACACACACACACACACACACACACGCAAGCCCCCCATATACTTAACATGGTGCCAGTGGCATATATATTCCAATCTGAAGTTGAAGCCTACGTGAAATGCATGGTGGGTAATGATGATATGAGGGTTTGAGACTAAGAGCTGAATGGAGAAGCCCCATATGGCTCTCTCCGTCCGTGTCATTACCTTGTTACGCCTCTGACTTCCATCCAGAGAGAGAGACAGCGAGACAGAGAGAGAGAGAGAGAGAGAGAGAGAGAGAGAGAGAGAGAGAGAGAGAGAGAGAGAGAGAGAGAGAGAGAGAGAGAGCATCACCCAGGACCACACTACAACTGGAATTGTCCGGGGTCAACAGTGCCATAATTACTTTAAAATGTCAGCCTGCAATAAAATACAACAGTTCATCTGGCAGAAAGCAAATTAGCTTTGACCATGCCGTAATTACCCTTTCCTGCAGAACCATTAGAAGAGATCAAATCTTCACGTTCAGTGTTTGAGAAAAGGCCATCAGAGCTCACTCCACCTGACAAGGATGCACATTTGCCATTTTGCAGGGGTAATTAATTGTCCTTATAATAGAAATTTTATATTGGACTTTAGAATAGAAAAAAATGTGTAATAACCTGCCAGTTCTATCTTAACCATATGCAGACACCACAGACCATCGTCCATTGCCTTTCCCATTCAAGTAATTCATTTAATTAAATATACAGTATACCATATAGTACCACGTGACATAAGAGGGTAGCATCTAGCTGTTGTTAGCAGGCACAATCGCTACTATCAAACATCAGTGTGCCATTAGCTTCTGATAGCAACCTGCATGTCCATTAGACAAAAATAGTCTTTATCTACAGTATACCCAGCATGGATTATACAGTCCATACACCCATAATCCACTGTCCTCTCCTTTGTGAGCCAAGGAGGGTCCTCCGTCCCCCTTTTAAAGGAGACGGATGGGGCCGGGACAACATGGCTAGGATTGCTTCCATTACACCCTGAGTGTTTCTTTTCCCTTACAAGCCCTCATTATATTCCCGTCTCACCTCAACTCACATGCACAAAACAAAGGCGGTGAAATGAATAAGATGTAGGAAACCTGTAACCTTTGTAGCGATCATCTTTACTACTAATTAGAAATACAGCGCTCTACAATTAGCTAATGTGTTCCTGTTCACCCCGCTTCACTACGGTCGCTGCAAGAGTGTCAACTTGATTAACATTCAGAAAACTTCAATCTGTCCTACTGTCACTGTATAATAAGGAAGGGGGTACTGTATATAAAATATTAAATTATCAAAATAACTTGAATTGGCAATGCAGATGTGATTAGTTGAAAGGAAATAGTGTCAAGAGAATACAATATGCATATAGCAAAACAACCAGTAAATTAATATTGGTGTAATTACATGAAAACAATACAGTATATAGTATATAATTGGCTGATCGTTTGTTGGTGCAAAATGCACCTGCACACACACACATTCAATCTCCTATTGCCTTCTTCCGTCTTCCCAGCACGTGTTTTGAACAAGCAACCTGCAGATTTGCACCCAAACATGGATGTCTTAAAAAGTTTAAGATGTGACCTGTTTTCCCACAGTATTTGCAAGCAGTGCAACTCTGAGCATCATTCTGCAGCGATCAATGCCTTTGTGATTGATTTCTTCTGAACCCCTGTGCATCTCCTACTGTACATGTACAGTGCCTCGTGTGAACAATACTCCTCTTACATTTACATTCCCTTTCCCTGACGTATTGGTTTGTGCTTGAGTGCTCGGCGTCACAGACAGGACGTGGTGGTAGCTAAGCGGCTAAGTTAGCTGAATGTGCATTGGGACGGGCCTGAAGCACAGCCCAAGATTGCCATTCGGGATGGGATCTCAGGTAAGTGTGGACTCTGTGCTGCAGCTGCTATCACCTCTGTTGATGCTGATTCCATATCTGGGCTCCAGCAGCTCCATAACCTTATCAAATTAGCTTTGGGCTCAGCCTGTCAGCCAGTGCGGTTGGCTTGGCAGCCACCACCATGATTAGTCATATTGAATTATACATTCAGAGCATGTTCGACACATAACCATCAATGCAATACACATTGACGTACAGAGACGATGTAAACTGCTCTATGCAAATGCACACGCAGGTTCACACACATGCACACACACACACACAGTCAAGTGACACACACAGACACACACTGTGGTGACAACGAGTGTACAATTGCGCAGGAGAACAAATACACACATGCACGCACGCGCGCGCACACAATACATGTGAGTTTGGACAACATGTGCACACACATATGCTTGCGTTTCTGTTTTGGAACAGAGTGCTGCAGATGTGCGTAAACAGGATTAGGGCAGACGGTTCCACTGTCACACAGACCTCCGGATTGTAATTCTCATGCCTCTCTGACAGCTTGGCACTGCACTAAGTCACCTCACGCTTGCCTTGACATGAAATGCAGACCTGGGCACAGGCAAGGTTAGCGTGGGGGGGGGGGGGGACTGCGGGCCATGTGGGAGGAAGGATGCTGTGCGATTCTAATGCGTTGGCAGGGTTATGGACTGAAGAGGAAAGCAGGGTAATGGCACGGCCACAAGAAATATCCACCATTACTGCCCCTGGGCAAAGCTATGGCGATTACCTCCATTTTGATTTAGCTCTCTTCACACAGTACGTAGTGTTGAAAGTGTCCGAAAGATTACAATCCCCTTCATTAAATTTATCTCTTGCGACATAAACTTTTAATATGCACACTGTGCAGTGTGTATGGGACTTCCAGGGCAGCTTAAATGACTGCAACCTGTAATTACTGTTCCAGCACTTGATTAGAATAATCTGATTGCAATTATTCAGTGACTTTAAAATACAGGCCTCGAGCTACAGAACAATAATTCAAGGGCAGTGATTGGGAACGTGTTTCTTTTTTGGCTGTAAAATGACGTTTTAATCGACACCAAGCACGAGAGGTTCCCTGCTAAGGGGCTGGCTCCCTCAATTAAGGTCCATTTATGCAGCGATGGGGAACAAGTTGCACTGTGAAGTGGAGTTAATCACCAGAAAGACACTTACAGAGCCTGTATGGATCAGGGAGCTAACCCTGCTAACGGGTAAACAGCTAACAGAATAGCAATGGCAAGGCCACTGAGCTTACACATGCAAGCACACACACACACAATGACACGCATGGGTTAAAACGTACCCACGCACACTGACTTGTATTGTTTTTACGTTTTTCTTCTTAGTAAATTGGGTGTAAAACTGTAAATGTTCTCTCAAGCTTAAAAGGCCAGGTTTGAAGAGGATGGTTTAATTGTAGTCATAATTACTCTCGTGAGAGGAAAGACTTGGTGTCAATAAAGAAGTCCTCGCTGTCAGCCAGAATTGATCGAGAGAAACGTGTTAAAAGGCTAGAATACAATTGTGCAGACAGGTCTATTGTACAATGTACTGTCACTGTCTATCCAGTAGATTAATTAAAAATACAATGTATAAGGGAGAGGTGGCCATGGTCAACGTGAAGGACGAACACAGTGGCTATAATCTTTTCTAGGCCTCTAATTGACAGCAGTTTATTTTCTAGTTGGGATTCACCTGAGGATAGTCATATTCTGTCTAGCTTGCAGGCTGACCCACCCAGGGTGATTAACTCTGAGATGATTAGTCTCTCCACATACACACACAAGCGCACGCACACGCACACACACACACTAACATACTGTAGACTACCTCTACTTGTCCTTCAACTGAATGGCAGTGTGTGAACACAACACACTTGTGTGTCCTAAGACTTCCGAATTAAAATCATGTCAAAATTGTTCTCAATGCGGCTTTGATTATGACTAATAATTATACCATCCACAATTACTGTTTAATAACTGGCTGCATTATTAACACATCACACTACCAAGAATGCCTTAATCAGGATTATTATTCTACTTTAACCCCAGTAAGTGATACAATAAGATGCATGCCCTTTCTAATCAGCCTCATTGTGTTCTATCACCTCCACTCTAACTGTATCTCCCAGGGTTCAAAGACCCTGCACTAGATGTTATTACTGGAACCATCTTTAATCAGCTATATTGGTCTTTGTTAGATCACAGAGGTCTATGTTGTAATGAAAAAGCCAGCTAACTGTAATAGCAGCCTAATTGGAAGATAATGAGCCAATAACATCAATGGCTAATGACAACTCTAGTCTAAGTCACACCCCCCTCAGGCCAGCGACGAGACTCACTCACCGTTGATGGAGTCTGGAGCAGGCAAGTCAAACTGAAGCGTGCACGCTCTGTGTACACAGCCCGACTTGAAAGTGTCATTATGCTAATGAAAGACCTCACGTAGCGCATAGAAGCGGTCACAGTGGACTCTGGCTGAAGGGAGATTGGAAAACCCATGTTATACAACTACGTTGCACATACCATTAACACGTGCTTTTCACGTGTATGTGAATGAATCACAGTGCTCAAAACAGGAACATACAGTAGGAGGAATGCTAGGCTAGTAATAACTTAACGAGCAGCGATTAATGGTCTGCGTTGCAGCACAACAGAATACAAACGTGCCCACTGGCTGTTTGTTTGTCAGAGGATGAGCGTGGAGGTACTGTATGTTTTAATGTGTAGGCGTGCACATCAGCAAGTGTGGGTTGAAGGGGGCTGAACTTTTGTCAGGTCTCCACAATGAGCCAGCTAACAGTAAACAAACGTGATGAATCCTAATCACATTAAGACAAGCACCGTGAACGGCGCAGCGACTCTCGTAATCCACACTATGCTACTGTAGCTACTGTAGCTTCAAGTCCTGCACATAAGCTTGAGGAGAGAGGAGAGGAGCGTCAGGGCAGGCTGTTGTATTGAATTGCTGTGGTCGTCAGATTAAGGACAATTAGTAGGACCTCTTAGACCCATGCAGCTCTGCAAAGAAAGCAAATATAGTACCCAAGTTACTACGATTATTAAATGGCATACATAAAAAAATAATTTCATTTAATAATAATTTGCTGTGCACACATACAGCAAAACTGTTGCTGTAATTAATTATATGTAACACTTTATTAGGGCATAGGCTTGCTGAACTGTAATTTAGGGCGATTGGGCGACACACCGCCAGAAGGAGAAAGAGAGAGGACGGAATTTCAAACAATACCCGTGTACGCTACGGTAGTGGACTGTCCTGCCTCTAAATATCGTAATACAATCAGTGTCCAATGTTCCGTGGAGTATGTAGAGCCTCCAGACCCTTTTTGGGCTATTTCAATATGGCTGAAAATCATCCTGACCACACTCATAGACGTTCACGTTAACGTCTTTTTTCCAAAAATGCAGGCTCTTCAATGCATTCTCTATAGCTTCTGGGAGTGCTTGTACTAATGTTTGTATATGTCTGTCAGTGACGGGCATTATCTACGCAACATGACCTAGAATGTCTCATTATTATTGATTGTGTCTCATCCTGTCTGCATGCCTTGCAAAGTTAGTCATTTCCTAATATTAATAATAGTATTAGTTGGTAGGATTGTCTAGCGTGTATGCAATTGTGCTTTTCCATAACCATTTTTAACAATATCTAAACAAAAGCCAAACAATGCTTTGCATTCATTTGAATTAAAGTGGCCATAGAATAGGTAGCCTACTACCGTACTGTTGAGAGAGATTGGGCGAGAGCATTTTGCTGAATCAGACAATTATGAATTAATTTATTTTCATTATCAATCTAAAGTGTGTTTTGTATTTTATTATTAAATTGCAAAGCAGATATCTCGGCTTGTTTAGGGGTTAGACTAGTGGTAATGGCACTATGAGGTAACAAGAACAACTAAAACAAGATATTGTAGGCTACAATGCAACGTGATAATAGTTGACTTGAAGTTACAGTATAGTAAGCGATTGCACTGTCAATATCTCATTGGGCTGCTGGCTGCCTGTTCTTTGGCAGAGCTTCTGACGATAGCAAGAGGTTATTTTGTTTTGATTGGCAAACTTTCTCTAGAACGATTTACCGATACCTTTAATCTACCTAGGCTATTGAATTAGTCACCTAAACAATAGCTATACCTAATTTCCTGAGCAGGAGCCATCACTGAACTGTTCTATCAAACAATGTGTGAATAATAATAAAGTGCAGCACCATGATAAAACAGTAATAATACAATAAGTCCCAGAAAGTGAACAGAAAAAGCTGAATTCTTCTTTTATTTAAAAATATTATTTTGCAGAAGACATACAGGTGACGTTAAATGAGAAAAAATTGCTTTGTGTTTGCTGTGTAGCGTGTTAAACTTGCACTAATATCATAAGCTGGTTTCTTCGTCTAACTCTCCCAACTTTGCTGAGCCAACTTTATTTTTTTTTTACCTTCCAACTATACAGCTGAGGGAGATTCATCATTATCAGCCAGGATCAGAAATGAAGAGAGGCTGGATATGACACATACAGCATAAGAGGTAGGGAAGGTAGGTGGGTAGAAGTGATACAGTATGAGGATGCAGCTAGAGAGAGAGGACGATGGACAATGAGCAATGGGGGATGTTGTTTCTTTACACATGTATCCATATCCACTATATTCTACAGTACAGTGTATGTAGAGTGCAGTCTGATAGACAGACAGACAGACAGACAGACAGACAGATAGATAGATAGATAGATAGATAGATATCCTTGAAGCAGACCCTGGTAAGGACTTTAGTTCTGGCTGCCATCACAAACCCCTGCTCCATAACAGCCATCCCACAATCCCACTCGTCCTCCCTGGCTCTCTCTACACCCTCCATCCTTTCCCTCTCAACTTTCATTGCTCCCTCAGTGCTCACTCGACTCCAAAAAAGTACTCCTTCTCTCCATAACTCCATATCTGTTCTCCTTGCGTTCATATATAACCCCATCGCTGTTCTCCAACATGCTATCCATGTGCTCTCGATCTGTCGTTTGTGCGTGCGCATGCATGCGTGCGTTCCTCACTCGATCATCACATTACACGGACATGCATTACCAGGTGTGTATGCGTTCACATACACACAGTTCAAACTACACTGCGGTACTTGGCAAGCGGCAGAGGACGCTAGCCTATAGCTAAATGACTTTGATGGATACAACACATGTGATCAATGCGGTTGCATAATGAATGATGACAGATAAATTATGTGTTTACAAACTAGTCTTGTCCACCCACAGCCAGTCGGACGTGATCAGATCATTACAGCCTTTTAGAGGCCTGTCTCACAGGCTATGTACAGTATGTTGCGGATGTCATTGAACACCTCTCTCTCTCTCTCTCTCTCTAACATGTGTATCCTTTTAAATGCCCATGAGATTTGAATGTAACTGTGTAAAGTAAAGTTGTGGTTCACCACGGAGTCTTGATTTTACAATCTCCGTATTTACTTTTCCTCTGTGACATATATCATACCTTTGGCACACCAATAAACACACTGAACAACAGAGGTGAATTAGGGCTGCCCTAGTGCCTAATGAGTGCTCATACACCGCCTACTGTGCGGACAGGCTTACAGTATGCTGCTGCAAGACAAGGAAGAATAGTTACTGTCACTGGACACTGATACAGTACAGTATATACATATGGCATGCTTTGTTATGGGACCATATGTAGGCATGTGTGTCATACAGCATTAGTGCATCATACATGTGATGGTGCAGTATGAGGAGACAGATAGACACTGTAAGGCTGAACGGAGGTGATTTATGCACATAATGTAGGACACATCATACAAAAAGAATATTATCTAAAGAACAGAGTGTACTGCATGTGGGGGCACATGCTTTGGAACAAACAGCGCAAGTTATTTTTAAAACACGTATGTTTTTTACTGTAGCTGAAGACCTAGTCGTCATTGACGTGTAAGGAAAAGTCCTTTGATGCATCATTAATATAACAACATAAGTGTAAAATATGATAAGTCAACACCAAATGCATCTGAACACTGATCATTATAGCAGAGCACCTGATTTACTCTCCTCAATGGGTCTCAATGGCAATCCCAGCAATCGCATGTATTACCACTGTTACTATCCATCCATCCATCTTCATCCGCTTATCCGGAGTCGGGTCGCGGGGGCAGCAGCTTCAGCAAGGGACCCCAAACTTCCC
>JAODOY010000024.1:2158049-2178264 GCA_025399855.1 Forbesichthys papilliferus | reverse complement strand
TATATATATACATTTTAGACTCAATCAATCAGGAAACAAATCAGCCCTGACTTTTTTACTTTTTAAACTTATACGATAATGTGTGTGCATGTGGGTGTACTGTGCATGCGCGTGTTTAATCAAGAACATATTGCCTTTCCAACATTGTGCAGGTGAATGCAGAGTATAGAACAGATGTATCCGTAGTTTCAAGGGAGGTTTGTCAAAATCTTCTCACTCGGTAGGTAATACAATCTGAGTCAGGTGTACTGTGCCTATTCCACATGGAACATCTCGATGCCTGTCTGTGTGTGTGTGCGTGTGTGTGTGTGTGCACGTCTAAGAATGTGTACTGAGTGATGGCTGCTGTCCATGTGGGTCCACAGGCTTGACTTGATTGGAGTCCTAGCTCAGGAATCAACACTGAATGGAAGAAAGTGACACTTTCCATTACAAACGAAAGCACACACACACACACACAGGTATACTGTACATTTGTGAGAACGCCCACCAAGAAATACTCAAAAGTGAAACCATCCACACACACACAAACCCACTCCCCCTAGTCCGTTGCCTGAAAATCTACCTGCCAGCTGCTGCCAGTCGTAGGGAGAGATGGGCTTTGTTGGTTTTGTGAAGCCCACAGACAAGACCCCCCTGGAGACTGCAGGTCTTCAACAGCGCAGGCCTCCGCCTTATCCACTCCGCCGCGCAGGCAATCTGTTTTCTATATTACCAGCCAGTATCACTGTACTATGCACTATAGAACAGCAATTGAGCAGGAAATTAAGTTAGGGGATCGGTATTTGGCGGAGAACGAGCTGGTGTGGTCTTCCCCCTACACATACAAGGATCATTAAATATCACACAAGTTTTCTTGATAAATTCAACCCCCGCCCCCCCAACACACACACACACACACACACACACACTCTTCTGCTGTTCCCATCATCCCCTCGCCCGCCTCTCTCTTTTCTCTCTCCACTCTCTCACGCTCTGCATCACAGTCTCCCCCACATCCATCCATGCTTGTGTCTCTGATGTGGAAGTAAAACTAAACACCCCTAATGGGTGTTTGAACAGCTTGAGACACGACGTCCTGGGAGATGGTTCCCGGTGACAAGGAGCTCTCGCCGACACTTGGGAATGTGGCAGTTGGGGGAGGGGGGTAAAGAATAAGAATTTGTATTTGTGTTTTTGGTTGCTACATCCCCCCATCCCCCGCCCCCCCCCCCTCCCCCCAGCTCCAAGCGACTGTCTTCTTTGCCTCTCTTTCTGCCTCAGACAGGGCAAAGGCTGCGCTGTAGTAACAGTGTGTGGAGAAGCCCTCGTCTTCCCTGTGCGCCCTCTTCACCTCTAATCGGCAGTTCATTTCTCTCAAATACCTCTTTGTAAAAAGACTGATTCATTTACTTATCAAAGTTCAAGTTCCAGGTTCCAGACAGCAAATCAAACTTTGTAAAACTTTAGAACTATTCTCTACATTTCCCTGTTGCCCACAATCCTCATATTTTCTTCTGTTAATTGTCCTTATTATTTTTGAGCATTTCATAATTTGATCCTTTTATTAACTTCTTCATCATAAACCTCATTATCAAACTAATAATTAACTTATATTTCAAATTAATTCCAGGTTAATTTTGGATATTCATATGGCCCAGATCTTACCTTATTAATGTGATGTGTATTCATAGACATTGATTCCATTGCCTTTTCTTACAATATGTGAAAGTCTTTGACATTCTGCTCTTTCAGTAGGAGAAGCTAGAGTATGCATGTACTTCTACTATTGCAGTACTACTAATACTGACTTTAATCATTTACAGCTAATAACTTGCTGTATTGATGAATAAAACAGCCTAATAATGCATTATATAGTTAATTAATATACTATTAGGGGCGGGGCTGGTGGGGCTGGTGTTCAGTATGAGCGCGGTGGCCGGTGGACATTTGTGCTCCGCCTACTTTGCTGACGTGACAGAAAGAAAATAAGAGTAGTCGTCACAGACAAGTGATTTGAATAGAGTCGTGCTGAGCGCAATATTTATTTGGGATAAGCAAAAGTAGCCTACAACCGCAGACAACAGATAGCCATATACTCTAGACAACCGCTGTTTGTGGGACAGTGGCGCAGCGCGTTGCTAAGGGAAACCAAGCAATCTGATTGTATATTATTCTCGACGTGATTGAATGGAGATTTGTTGTGCCGCACACTTTTTTTAATAGCCTTATATTATAGCTTTGGCTCAAGTCAGTTCGAGTCAGAAGGCTCAAGTCCAAGTGAAGTCACGAGTCATTGGTGTTAAAGTCAAGTCGAGTCTCAAGTCTTTTCCAATTTGATCAAGTTGAGTCTAAAGTCATCATTTTGTGACTCGAATATTACTCGAGTTAAAGTTATGTGATTCGAGACCACACCTTTGCTATTAGGTTAGCGTTAGCCCTGTAACTTGTCATCTACACATGACAAGGATTGAGATATTTGATTAGCATGGTAAGCTACTGTACCCTCCATTTTTTCAGACAGCAGGCTATTTTTAGATCTGTTGTCTAGCCTACTTGTTAGTGTTTAAGTTACATGTATCTTATTTGAGGTCACCTGTCATGCCAAAGAGTTAGAAGTCCAAAGAAAACTGATTACTAGTTTAATTTCTAAATATAAACAAGGATAGTAGACATACCAAGTACATGTAAACATTGTAATTAATAACATTTTGCCTAGATAATCATATTGCGTCACCCTCATCAAGTGTTTGTTGTTTATATAAAATACCATGCATTTATATGCTCACTCTGGACAAGTTATATGTATTATATGCATGTTACATAGTCTATTGTTAGATCCATATAACAACATATCATATCTGGTGCAATCTAGCTGTGGCTGCACACCTTCCCACAGATGGCAATCCATTTTCAGCAGGCGGATTCATTTGGCATGACACCCCCCCCCCCCCCCCCAACCTTTTCCCCCATTTCCTGGATTGTTACGCACATTACAATGTTTATATAAATACAAAATATTTTGCTGACACAACAAATGCAAATAGTAGGCTCTCTGCACATCTGTAGTATAGACAGTGTACTGCAGTGAGTACAGTATACAGTATAGTACAGTATAGGGTAGTATACACACACTGTATGTCTCACCAGATTGGAAACATGATTTGACTCAGTCTCATTTGCAGGTTCTCAGTAAAACACACATGCTCACACACACACACACTCACACACACAGTAGATTCAGTCATCTGCACTGACAGGTATATGAACAGGCACTGGTAATGTAGATATATTACAAGCATGGCTCATGTATGTGAAACTGGACAGAACAGTAAATGAGAAGAGAAAACAACAAAAACACACCTTGAGGACAGACTCTTGACCATTAGCAGCCATGTGGTATATTTGGCACACCCCCCCCCCCCCCCCCCACACACACACACACACACAGAGCACTTGAGGCCTATGCAGCAGCAGCATGCAGGTTAGCGGGAGGCAGGCAGAGAGATAAGGCACCAAACAGGACTAAATCCCTCCTGAAGCAGTCTTGATGGACAGACAGGCCACCATTAACAATGCTGCGGCTTGTGAGAGCAGCAGCTGATGGAAAGATACCCTGGCATTTGCCGTGTTAAGAAGTGGCCCTTAAAGATTTCACACTTCCAATTTCTTTGAATTATCTGCCATCTCCAGGCTGTCACTCAGCCTGACAATCTCAGATTCTTGCTCGTTGAGGCGCCAGGCTGGTTATTGACAAAGCAATCCAGGGTGTTACAGCGCTGCCTGATAAAACATTAGCCAAACAACACGACGTATAGCCTGAGACACACCTCAAATCTGGATGAACGCTCAAATGCGTTCTCTAGGTTTAGACCTTGTGTGACGTGTTAGCACGGAGAGGCGCTGAACTAGCAGCAATCACAATGCTGTTCTATAATGCAGGCTATAGCAAATGTTATGTTAATGTGCTGTGCGCTGACATACTGAAGCGAGCTCAGACATGCTCACGGCACTGGGTGATGTGAATCGATAATGCGCTGTTCCTCGGAATGTAGCGACTAAGAAAAGCCCAGAACCAGAATTTATCCCTTCAAAGTCTTTGTTTGCAGTTGTTAAGAGACTGGAATTGATTTCACTTCCACCCAGGACTGACATAAAAGGCAAGACTGATACGGCAACAAACAGGCCACTGATGCAGTCTCTTTTGGTTTGAATGGTTCGTTCCAGACAGGTCATGATAGAAATATCCCCATAACAACCCCATTACCCCCAATGCAGCACAGAGTGCACAGCCACCACGCAATGTGAATTATTAAAAACAGACCGATTTTGCTGCAAGGCTGGAAGACTAGAGGCACGCTACAGATGCTATTGAGCGCAAGAGCACCACAACTGTGGTGTTGTTTTGCTTGTGTGTGTACAGTACGTGGTGCGTGGTACGTGTGTGCGCGTGCGTGTGTGGGTTGGTGGGTGACTGCTGCTGAAATGGGCAAGGCGCATGAGGTTTCAAAATGTGCCTGGCCCTGTGTGTGTGTGTGTGTGTGTGTGTGAAAGAGAGAGCGAGAGTTGCAGAAGATGAAGGGGGGGTGAAGGGCATAGTGTCAGGGCTTGTCTGACATGTGGCCTGGTGGGTTGGCTAGATGGCTGGTTGGGTGCAGCCCAGATCAAGGCTGGCAAGTCTCCCTCACACACACACACACACACACACACACACACACACTCCCCTACCCTACCATACCTACCCCCCCCGCCCCCCAACACACACACACACACACACACACCCCAGAGTGACGGGCTGAGACATTAAGGCAGGCGTTTTAATTAACTGTGCCACTCTTCCACCTGCTGCCCTCAATATGCTCCGGCCCAGGCAAGCTGTCTCTCACACGCCTGCCTCTCCTGCTCTCATTTTCCCTTACCTCCATCGAACTAGCAATGCTTCTCTCTCTCTCTCTCTCGCTCTCTCATTATAGCCCCTCTCCCTCTCCAATTCCCACCCTCTGTCACTCCTTAACCCCTCTCTTTGCCATCCCAGGGTGCATCATCTCTCTGCAGTTTGACCCTAATAAACTGATGCCTCCTCCGGAGAGCTCATGTGGTTTTCCATCATCATCGTCCCACCACAGAATTAGCCGCTTGCTTTTTTATGTGTTTGAACTGGGAGAGAATTAATTTGTACATGTGTCCCGTCCTACTGACCCTAACCCAACGACACACTCGCCTCCCTCGCTCGCTCTCTCCTTCTGATCGGCCTGGTAATTCAGATCTGTCTGATGCTCATCAGGCTGTTCATTAAGGCCTGATTGGAGATGGATATTTCTGCTCCCTCGTGGCGGAATGGAGCTAGGGATCAAAGTGGGGACATTACAGGATGCAGACGAGCAACGTGTGTGTGTGTGTGTGTGTGTGTGTGTGTGTGTGTCTGTGTGTGTGTGTGTGTCTGTGTGCACGCGTGTGTGCATGCGTGTGTATAGACAGGTCTCTGTGACAATGTGTGCCAACATGTTTGTATCAATGTCTGTACATGCATGCCTTGTGACTCCTATGGTTTAATAATTTACATCATACATTGAGAATTAATTCAGAACGGAGCAACACATGATCCACTTTAAGCACTCTCCGTAAATTGTATCACACTTATAGGGTTAATAATAGACGGCATTAGCAACAGAGGAAAATGTCTCTACAAAGTGTTTTATTAAAAGGATTGATGTCCCCCCCTCAGAATTAAAGCCAGGTCTCACAGACAGAGCTAAAGCTAACAAATGATCCTCCTCTCTACACCCCTGGCTCCACTATGGGGCCTCGGTCCCGACCATACTGCAGCGAGAGGCAGTTGGGGCCTGAGGGTCCATACATCAGCCGAGGCGGACAGGGAACATTCATCTGCGCCATGAGGAGAAGTGACTTTGAAGTTCTCCGCGGTGAGGCGAAAGAGCAGCCGCGGCCTCAACCTCCATGTTTATGTAGCTTCACTAGGCCTGGGAGAGCTCTTAATGAATGATGTGGATAGATGGCCACCGTGGCTTAACGCTCACATTTAAACACACACACACACACACACACACACACACACACACACACACGTGCGCACACACAGTCTGGCTGTGTGTACAGACACATAGAATGGGCAAACACACACACACACAGATGCACACACACATACAGGATTTATTCTTACTCTGCATAACGTTGAGGACATATCCACACTCCCTCACACACATCCATTTGAGTGTTCCAACTTTGCTATTAAAACCACACATTGAATTGAAATATGAACGTCTCTAAAGTACTATAAGACAGTGACCTACAACAGAGCAAAGTCAAAGGGATGCTACATAACATTAAAGTGGTACCATAGCGGTTGTTGAACAAGAGAGCACCTTTGTTGAACACATTACCTTACATAGTCAAATGCATCGTCTCTACACATAAAGCAGTTTGCGCCACATTATGAGAAGCCAGCATCTCTGATGTTACTCCACGTGTAATACCTTACATTTATATAATTATACTTGCTCACTTTATATACGTTTCATCAGGCACATCACTACAGAAATGTATAGATAGTGGGGATAATCCTCTTCTAGGGAGGTCTGGGGGCATGGCCCCCCATGACATTTTCCTTAGCCCCAAAAACCTCTTTTGATCGTGTATCAAGTGTAAAATCTATCAAAATAGTTTTTTTTTTGGTAAAGGTTGGCTGAAAGCATACCTGATCTAATATAACCTATATACCATATACCATATTATCTTCAAATTCAAGCAGGAGCAAATTAATCAAGTCTACTCTGCTCCCATCCATCCAACACCAACAAACAAAAATAAGGCGATATGTAGCCAACATACGTGGTGTGTAGGAAGAACACTTATTAAGAACCAAGCAATTAGTATAGAAAAAAAGTAAATCAATGGGGGACCATCTGTAATGGTGTCCTAACACATTATATAGACAAATAATAAAACAGAAGTACTGTTCCTACAACTTTAAAAGCCAACATTAAAAGTGCAAATAAATATACAAAATAAATCACACACTGAAAACAAGGAATTATGTGGAAGGGGGTGGGGCTTATTGTCTTGCTACAATATGTTTTGGAGTTGCTTTTGAGGGAGTGAGAGGTTTGCTACACTGTTTCATTGTAACTATATAATTAGTGATTATATATCATGCCCATATATTTTAAGTGGGTCAACCCCACATATAGGCCTGCTGCCATCCCTCAGTTCATATACTTATGTCTCAATATTAAGATCTCTTCGATATTTTCTCATTGTTTTCAGTAAAACTTACTGTAATTTGCAACTTGCTTTGAGTCAGGAGGTATTCATAAATATGATCTTAATATCGATTTTCTGCAATAACATGAGGGAAAAACACTGTCGAATGGTTATTTTTGCTAAAACGAAAACTTACCTGTTAGCAGCAAACTGTGCCAACATCCTCCGGCCATGTCTACCACAGGTGAGCTCAGTAACATCACTTCCTCTGGAAACAGGATGTTCTTGTTGTTTTTTCCGCAAGCCCGTCCACATCCCCACTGAAATAGTCACCTGAATCACATCAAATTATTTGATCAACTGAATGACATCAGCGAGTGTTTTAATAAGCCTTAATAAGAGTTCTATTGTATTGATAGTGTGTGTGTGTGTGTGTGTGTTATTGTCTAAATTCTTCTTTTCTTTTTGCTGTTATAATTCTGCATGCAATTTATTCTGTTTTGATTATGCTGCAATACATGCACTTTCCTTCAACAAGGTTATCTTATGTGCACATATACAATATGCAATAAATACTTTTGGATAATTCTTACATTATAACATGAAACCAGGGTTCTCCTGCTCCATGCAGCAGCTCTGGCCTCCCACAACACTCCTTCATGATCATATTGTCCTTGTTGTGTGTTTCTGCACGGGGCCTCCGTAGATAAATTATGGATGCAACGCAAAAGCTGTAAAATTTGTTGTATCTTCTATTATCTTCATGTTAAAGGCCACAAAAGCTCTTCAGTGAAGTCAGCCATTAAGAAATGACAGGTATTGCTATCAGGCTTCTTTATAGCCTATTACCTGCAATGACAGCAGCTGCTGCTGCACCGCTGTACGGCCTATCACATTATTTGCAGCTAAAGTCAGCTACTGTGTCATTTCGCCTCATTTTCTTGACAGTGCTATCATAAATCCATTGGGCTGCAGGGGAAACTGTCGACTACCTCGATTATCTTCATAGCCTGAATGAATCCTGAAATGTATGTAACAGGCAATGACTGTTATGGATCAAGAGCCAGGGCCATATTCAATGGAGCTCTCTCTCTCTCTCTCTCTCTCTCTCTCTCTCTCTCTCCCTCTCTCTCTCTCTCTCTCCCTCTCTCTATATATCTCTCTCTCTCTAGCTGTCTGTCTATATGTCTCCCACTCTCTCAGGTGATGTGCAGATTGAAGGCTTGCGGGCTCTGATACTCTCTGAGTAAAAGTGAACTTTGCGGCAGACAGGCTAATATTGTATTTTTGCTGGCCAGGTGGTTTCTGCATTTTACACACATCTCTATATATAATCTATTCTGTTTATCTACTGTACAATACTAGTATACAGTATAATCTATAAATACCATGGGTGTATCAATAAGAGTAATGTTTTTGGATAAGTAAAGAAAAAGCAATTATTTAATTTCCACAGCAGTTTTTATGCAGTTTAATAGTTATTTACAGCATGTACCAATAACTAACAGGTACATACAGTGCAGCAGTTACTATAGTCCAATATTACCTTTAGATTTCATACAGTAGGATGCATTTTCAGGACTAATTGCATGAGTCTGTACCTGTCAGAGCCAGACTGTGGTTTGCCCCACAGGTGACTTTTGACACACCGCTGAGATCCTCCACAAAGTGAGGAACCACAGCAGATTCATTAGATCCACTGCCAATCTGACCGTAGTCATTCATTCTATAGGAGGGAAGAAAAAATAGGAATACAAATAATCAACAAATCAATAAATACATATTATTCAAATGCAAAATTACAAATAATACAATTAATAGCATTAACACATTAATTAAATGCTGCTTGATTCCTATAGGGTGACATTATGAATCAAACCCATTATGGTGTACGTAGGTTCGAGGACTATGGAACATATGTGTTTCCAGAGTTTCTTATGTGGCAATAACAGCACACATCCCTATGAGAAGGGAACACCTCGCTAACTAATTAGACTCTCAAGCTGCAGTGTGACTAAAGTAAAAGAGAAACGTGCTTGAAGGAAGACTTGCTCTCCTGCAATTTGCATCTGCCACTTTTTGCTGCATCTGTTCCAAGTGCCATTCAGGACTCCCTCCCTCCTTTTGTTGGGAAGTGTTGAGCCCAAGCTATTTAGGCTCACCTCCTACCTACCCCGAGCTTTGTTCCTGCTCCTCTGCAGGCCAGTAATGAGCCAACCATCACAAAACCGCTAGGAAATTAATGACTCATTACGGACGGGGCCCAGGCCACTGCAAAGCCTCTCGTCCTCCCCTGCTCCTCCCCTCACGTAATCCCATCTCTATCTCACCCCCCTCCCCCCCTCCCCAACCCCTCTCTCTCTTCCCTTCGGCCCATGCAGAAAGACCCCAACACCTCCCTATCAATTAGAGCCTATTACAGGACTCCCATGCTAGCAGGGTAAAGAAAGAGGGCCTTCACAGCTCAAGAGTGTGTGCACGAGTGAATGGGAGTGCTGAATGAAGAGCCTTAAGGTGCTTCTTTCACACTCTTGGCCTTATCCATTATGCCAGCCTGTAAAGGAAAGACGTGCCCTCTCAGAAATAAATCATGGGAGGGATTCATGATCACGCCTTCTTTTGATTTGCTTTACTCCACTGTAAAATTAGAAAGTATATCATCACTAGTACAGTAGCTATATTTATTCCAGCACAGGCACTGGGTTTTAAACAGATGCATAAATATTTATTTGTATATCCAAAGGGTATGGTGGTATGATTAGTAACACATCATCTTCCATAGAGACGTATGTTAATTATAAGTGCTGAAAAAAATGTAATTTATGGTTTGTTTGGAACAACAACAATGGCCTGGGTAAATAAACAGCTCCGTGGCTTGCAGCTATATCCACTCCATATTTTGTAAGTTGTTTTAACACGATGAAGCAAATGGCGGACAAGCACCTTAACATGAAAATTCATGTGGTTATTGATTTCTCTCTGAGTTCCTCAGCTTCGCGCTGCTGTTAAACCGCCCTGCACATTTCCCTAGGCAATAATTTTGTCATGGGAGTGATGTTCTCCGTTCAAAGTTAAAAGTACTGTTTTACATTGCCAGCATTTTAGAAAAGCTTGTATTTTGTCCTTATAAGAAATGTATCAGTCTTATTCAGGTGTGTCGTGCTCATTGGCTTTTGAAGCTATGATGCATTTCAAGCCAATCCCTCCGAGAGAGAACATGTGAGATCACACAGGTTTGAGGAGGTTTAGAATGGCAAATCCTGCTGAAAGTGTCATTTCTAGTCACAGGCATCAACTTGGTGTGTGAAACGCAGCCCCAGGAGAGCCCTGATAGCCTGAGAGATCCCTGGCAGGAGCAAAGGGCCCAGGATCAAGTCACACTCCCCTGGATAAGACAGGCATTTCACAAAGCTTCAAATACACTGAGCAAAGTGGGAAAAGAAAGAAGGCAGAAGGAGAAAAGACGGCTTATGAAGAAGTGCAAGAATACAGAATACAAACGACCCCCCAAAAAAAGAAGAACAAAGTCTGATATGAAGTATGGATGTTTAACCATTACACATTTGTACAGATATATACTATACATGCTGTGAGTATATATATTTCAACATATACATTATATGTTTTTCATAGACAGAAAATATCTAAAAATAAGTATATTGTTATGGCAAATCTAAGTGTCTGAAAACAAACATAAAGCAAGTATTTGTCCTTCGTGACTTTGACACTTTAACGTGGCGGTTTTGTTTGGCTGCAACCATTAACTAAATACATAAAACAGCAAGCGACCATAGACCCCATCTGTGGAGCGGTGTCAAAGCTCATAAGTATGGTTGATAGGGAGATACTAAAACACTGACAAGCACAAATTAAATACTTAAATTATTGACAGTACTATTTCTGTTCAAACATGTTCAGAAAGGCAAAATGGCTTGCATAGACAAAGTATTAACTCTAATATAAAGCCTCAATTAGCAAAAGTGAGAACAGCATAGCTGATAATTATTGTGCAAGCTCATTAGACTTGTTTTGACACTTAAAACACTTAAATCAATACACATACGCACACATGCAGATGTTGAGGGTTTATTTCCATCATAATAAGGCAGATATTGTACAGGTTAGATTTGACTTGCTCAGACCAAAAACTAAACACTTAAATACTTAAACACTTGATAAAATAGGTCCTTATCAAAACAAAAGAAAAGCTAATTATTATTATACACACGCATGCATCTGAGTAGTTATCACAAAAACAAATGGAATGGGACGATTAAACAGAATGTCAAACTACACCTTCCAAGTATGCTAGGTACTGTAGGAGTGATTCATTCATGTCCTAACAGGCTCTCCTTCACAAGGACAGACGAGTAATTAGCCCTGTGCTGTATACAAAAAAAAGGCTTACATAGATCGTACTCTCAAGTAGATCTCAAAAGTCAATTAAAATGTCGTCCAAAGCAAGGACAAAAACGTGGCTAACACTAACAGTGGTCCAGAGATGACTATTGATTATGTCAACAGAAAGTCTGCGAGAGGCTAAAGCGAGGAAAAGTACGGCAGTGTTCTTTTGTGTCAGTTATACACCTTGGATCATAATGATAGACTCCTTAGAAATAAAATCCTTGGAGCCAGTCATGAAAGTTTAAGATTCAATGCGGTAAAATAAAATGTGTTGTAAAATAATAATGTGTGTGGTAAAATTATGCTGGTGGTAATATTTTAGATTGCTGCTGTCTATTAAAGAGGTATATCTATATTTATTTACAAGCAGGGATAGTGGATGGGGGGCTTTGTTTGAAACCATGTTTATGAATATCGACTCAGGCTCTGAGGTAAGTGGCTATAAATCTCTGAGAGGATCTTTGTAAAGTTCCCTTGGAGGACATAACTTCAGGTCTATCCGCCTCCTTCCTTCACCTGACTTTTAAACATTTAGATGTGGCTCAGCCAACTGCATTTAGCAGAGCTTCTAAATTACAAAGGGGTCCACTTTGAGGGTGGTGTTAACCATTCAAACATGAGCAATCCTGGCAACAGATTCCTCTAAGATAGAAACATTGGTGTGCTTGGCCCTGGGGAATGCAAAAACAAATCTCCAGATTCTAAAATATACTCTTGACCATACACCCACAATTAACCCTAACCAGACCTTTACATGTGCCTTTTGTAATGTATGTGCCTTTTGTAATTATATTTTTTTCCCCAAATATAGACGGGACATCAACATTTTCCACCTGGTCTTTATGTGATTCTCTCGAGGTGCAATAATATTATGACATATATACAGTATGTGGAGCAGGTCTTATTGTATGATTAAAAACATTTAATCTCAATGCCTCATACCACTACAGGCTATCAAGACCAGCTGGAGCAGACCAATAGGCCCCCATAAAATCAAGCTTACTGGAATTATCCACAGCTCCTTTACCCTTTCCATGACATACAGCGCCATGCAATTCAGGTGCTTATCTATTTATATTAGGTTACGGTTCAGATCAGATCATGGAGGTGATTGCATCGGTAATGGGACTGTTGGCTGACCTGCGTATGATGGACGAAGAGTTCAGTGTCCCCAGGCTAGCATGATCATTCATATAGCAGCTAAGATGAAGAGCTCTGATTTCATTCCTGGTGTTCTAAGACCTGAATATAAGTCCTTTGCTGCTGAACTCTCACCCCCGCTTTAAATATTAAATTAACTGATAATCGGTGATATAGTTTTCCCCAATAAAAATATTGTTTCTGCCTTCTTCTCTTCCTGGTGATAAACACAGCAACAGCTGATGCCACTAAGGACTAGTAAATTGCTGGAGAGGCTGCATTGATCCAATCATCAAATTCCTTGAAAATAGCTTCCTCCTGAGCAAAATTGGAAAACATTGACAACCCCACAAATTCTCTCTCTCTCGCTCTCTCTCTCATGTGCTCCTCTCTTCTAAACCGCCACTACCCTTCTGTTTATTCTGCATGTAGGCCTCAGCTATCTTTCTCTCTCTGTAGGCATTTTGTTCCTGACGCCGTTGACACTATGGACCCAGAGAGAAGTGCGAAGGAAGGGCTTCAGGACATGTCACAGCACATTGTGCTGTTGCTTTGCGGTGACCCAGTTCAGAGCAAGGTGGTTATGTTTATTCAGTGCAGTGCTGACATATGATACAGTACACAATCAATTGTGTTTTTACTTCCACTAAAATGAAAGTTACAGATCAATAACCACAGCCTAGTTTATTGATGATAAACTGTTACAGATGAGAAAACGAAGTGTTGCCTGAGGAGTTGAAAACCATTTGAGCATACGGTACTGTAGCTGCTCAAATTCAACATGGATGAATTATAGTTATAGCATTTCAAATGTCATGTCATTTAGTGTTTGGGAAACCATGATCAGTTCCAAAATGGGTTTTCAGGGGTCACAAGTTACTGTTATATTTATTTGTTGTTGTCTTTAATACAATCCAAAGATTTCAATGTTGTTTTCATTGTTAACAATAATGAACAAAGAATATTTATGTGATTACATTCTGCTCCTACAGAAAAATATGTGGGTCACACTTTGCCATATAATACCTTCATAGTTTGTGCACCCCACGTGCATAAGCTATTTAAACCTCTTTTTTTGGGCAGTGTGGCAAACACAACTACTGTTGTAAAGGCTCATGGTTTATCTCTCTTGAATCTGATTGGGCACTCAATCCGAGTTTTACATTTGGACACAATTACTCTATTAACACCCCACCGTCCCCGTCCCCGTCCCCACACACACACACACACAAACCCTCTCCCCCTTGCGGTTGAAGAGGTAAATATTGCTGCTATTGCTTCCTCTGGTGATGCAATCTTAATTTCTTATACCCTGTGTCTATGCAGACATGGCACACATAATGGCTTGGAAGAAATCTAATGCAATTAAGGCTGTGTTCAGTGCTTAATCAGTGTTGATTACCTGTTTGCATGGTGTGCAAAGACAGGCTCCAGTCTCTAGGAGACAAGAGGGCTGAGTTACAGTGATTATAGTGATGCTGAAATAAATGAAAACATAGTTAGACAAAATGAATCACGAGGATAATGCAGATAATAATCTAAAACTGAAATAATGTTCAACTCATTTGTGTGAAAGTATCCAAGGCCAAGCGTTTGCCTTTGCCCCCACATAGAGATCAGTCGGTGCAATTGTTTTCACAGCACTGTCCTTTAAAACCTATATACAGATATTTGTTTAAAAAAATAAAATAATAATAATAATAATAATAATAATAATAATAATTTGGCCTACACATAGAACTCAGATGTGTTTTGAACTCTAGTGATAGTATGTCCACTTTAGCAAAGTTTTCACCAAACAGTTCATCAGTTCGTGTAGTTGCATCAAAGTCAATCACGTTTCCCTTTTTTTCACTAGCTTCTGTGTTTTTTCTTTTCTTTTTCTGAAAGCTGTGTGAAGCCCACACCATTTTAAGACAGTATTTACACTTGCAATCTGGCTGTTGTTTTCTTAACAGCCAAGCTTTTTTTATATTTTTAAATTCATAGCTGTAAGGCAGACTGTGATAAGACAGAACGAAGACTTCCCTCATAACGGGGCACATGCCAAGTCTGACATAATCCAATCTGGTCAATTTTCATCAGCTTTTGTCTTGTGTTTTTTTTTGCTTCTCTTTTGGACATTCCTTTGGTTCCAGCAATGGCTCCAAAACCTGAAATGACACAATTCGGTCGCACATGTATGGCAGTGCGGCTGCAATCCAAATGGCTTTTCTGCAGAGAAATCCTTGACGACCCACACACATTTAAATCTAGCCCTGGGGGCAACAGACTCTAAACCACCAAGATAAAATAAAAATAAAAATCCAGGCCAAAAGAAGAGATATATATTTTAGGGGAGGGCTTACCACACTAACAAAAAGGCATGTCAAACTAGTGGAAAGGAGTCATTCTGACTGAAGAGTAAACACAGACTAGTTTGCCCGTAGGAAAGACTGAGCAAAGCTCTCTGCATATTACCCATCCTCACATATACAGCAGAAAGAGAAAACAATTGCAGTAATAACAGGCGAGGCGTCAGGGTGCAGAAAAGACGTTTAACGGTCATTTGGGAGAAGAAACATAATGTAACTGATAAGACACCATTGGCAGAGCCCTGTATATAGAGACCCATCTTTGTAAACGTGTTATTGGGCCTTATGAAGAAACACTCCCTCCAAACCCACTGATCTGTACTGGTAAGGTAAGCATGAATCAATTAGTTAGGAAGCTTATTTGGTTAATCAGCACCTGGTTGAACTGTGTCTCCAGATTTTTCTCTGTCATGTAAGGTAACATGAGATCAACGTATCAAGTTATTGGATCTATTGTAAAGTACATAGAGTGATGATTGGATGAGCTAATCATTGACCAAAAGAAACCTTAAACAGGCTGATTCAGCAAATCTTGTGCAAAGCCTGTATATTGTAGAGGAAGCTCCTCGCCGTGCTTTGCCATATAAGGATGCATACATTCCCAGGGCAAACACAGTCGGCACAGTACATAAGTAATGAAAAGCTGTTATATTCTTATTATAGGGGAAAATAACAAGCTCTCATGAAGGGATTGATTGTTTTCAAATCGTAGATCTTTGTAAGAGAAGTCTAAAGTAGCGCTAACTGTCCATTATGGTACGCTGCTGCGACATTGCTTTTGATTTTCTGTCAACATCCCTCTTACAAACCAGCCGCTGTATTTACTAAACACATTGGGCCAAGAAATGGATTGTATATATTGTTTTCTTCTACCATCCAAATTGTCAAACGGTCGGCGGTATTGCATGTCTTTTATCCTATGTGTTACGCTCACAGACCGTGTTTACAGACACTGGGAGGATGCTGAATATACATACAGGGTAGACCTACTTACTGTGACAAAACGTAAATAATATGAGTGAACCAGGTGAGGCCGACAGGCAGGCGATGCACAGTAACTGTTGCCAAGCTCCTTCTCTAATGTGAGCGTTATCTGTTACACGTTTCAGGAGCGCATGCTTCTTAACATGCGCAAGGACTTCAGGTCCAGTTTGCACTTTGAATCTGATGATTGCTTTTCATCAACAATGACGTTCATAAGAAACACACGTGCAATATCACGAGAAGAAGAATGCATACATGCCATGTCTGGACTACAGCATGATAAAGCATCTTCGTAATCAAGCTCCCCGTCCCCCCCCCCCCCCACACACACACACACACACACACACACCGCCATTGTCTATTATCACCCAGACCTCATCTGCACCCGCTCCCTCAGAGTCATGGCCCCTCAGTCCCCACTAAGTGCCCCGATAAATTCAAATGTAATGCTCTTAAATGAAATCACTTACATGTGTCATTTCTCCTCCAATATATTTATCATCTAACACTTTGGCCTTCATTAACAAATGGCACTCAAGGTGGCGGCAGTGGGAGGTGATTCCTCATCCCTGATGTGAATGTACCAGGATGGTTGGAGGGTGGGGAAGAGAGAATATGGGCTACTAGTCAATAAAGGACATGAAGAGGGTTTGGAGGGGAACACCTCCCTTGATACTACACTGTACATAGTGGCGAATGGGAGCATTGCTAGCTACATTACTATAGAGAATAGACTATATAGAGCTGTGGGAGCAATAGCAACAATGACAAATACCTGTATCTACTATAAATCCCCTTCACTTGTTGTATGCTTTTAAATACAAATTACAAATGTGTGCACCTAGCATGCTAACAATAATATACAGTATGCAGTTGATAGTTGATACAATTATTACTTATAACCAAATTTTAATTAATTAAGCATAGTGCAGTCAGTGTACACATGTACTCTCATGCACACACACTTCCGTCCTTCCTCTACAACACTGCCCCTTTCTAAAATAAATGCAAACCCAGTGGCCACCCACTGTCCAATGAGAAGCAGCCAAACTAGCATGGCCATTTACACCAACAGTTTTAATTGGCTGTCGTGCAGTGGTGGGGGTGCATCAGCATGTGGCTCCTTGTGTGATATTATACACTATTCATGACTTCAGGTTAAGCTTACCTATTGTTACATGTATAGTCCAGCTATTATTGCACTGCCTCATGCATCTCATATGCATGCAAAGAAACCCCTCTGTTTAGCGATTAATTATCACGACAATAGAAAGATGCACAAAGCCAGGGTAACCCTTTTTTATTTCCTTTAATAAACATTTTAAAACAGCTTCATTATAATAATGTATTTTGATTAACGATGTTTACCACAGTGCTGGTAGTGTAAATTGCTTTCCCATAAATTAAACCAATAAAAGTTAGTTGATGAATTATTGCCCAAATGTAAAATGTTTCACTCTAATTCATTCAACTGCTTTCAATGCAATATGAAATCTACATATTAAGATAATAATAAACATAATATTTATTTAATTTTCTTTCTCAACAACATACATAAAAATATGGAGATTATTTCCTTTATTTTAAAATATTCTTAATTCAATAATATATTATATTTGTGTGTGTGTGTGTACTGTATATAATGTATACACATATACACAGTATGACATTTTATAAATATATTATCAATATTATTACTATAATTTTACTTTCCAAAACTATAATATTAAGATTATTTCTCTTAATTCACTTTCCATGAGCACAAACAATAGGCTAGTATTTAATTTTTAAAACAAGAAAACAAAGTGTTAATTTGATATGCATCTTCAATTATTATTATTAAGTCATTTATATAATGTAAAAAAGAGAAATGCACAAATACAACTTAATAAATGTACTAATTGCTATCTACTCAAAGCTGTTGTGTTTTATTCACCCATAATCAAATATGAAAACAACACTTGAAGAAAGTGTAGTTTAACAATTTCACTTCAACAGATACTACAGTGGCTGCTAAAGTGAACATACGCCCGCCTACACATTCTGTAGACCTTTCAAATGCACAATGTAAAAAAAAGATATATAAATAAATATACATCTAACATTATTTTTGTGAAGGTCAACATGAAAACAATTGAAATAATAGTATATATATTCTAAATAATATATTTTTAAATCCATTTACATTATTATATTAAATATTGTGTATTTATATGAATGGCATCAAAAGAACCAGACTGTAACATATTTCATCATAGGCATATTCACTGGTTCTCTGATAACAACTTGTTCATGCTGATTTCAAATAATGCTTTGTGCAGCTCTTGTATGTAACCCAGCAAAACGCTTTGTACCCTCAAGGTAAATGTGCAAGCTCACCTCCCACCCTTACTCAGAAAAGAAGAAAAAAGGGAAGCTTTGTAGGGCAAGTCTAACATTTTAACATCTTTGTGTTTCATCTAAATCACTGACAACAAAATAGCCTCTAGCGTGATTCTCTCGCTGTCGCTCTCTCTGTCTCAAAGTTAACTATGACATCTGGAATGGGCTCTGAATACCATGACAACAGACACTATGGCAGTGCACAAGTGTATAAGAAAAGGCACAGTGAGAGAGAGAGAGTGGTACACACAGCTTGTTAATGAGAGGAATGAAATGTAAATAGATAAGTAATTACCATTATTTAAACACCTCCCAATAACAAGTGGATTATGTAGAGCATAAGAGCGTAAGGACGAGCAATTCTCAAATGTTGCTAATGCAAATCCTTTCAGTTTAAATGTCTAAGAGACATTGTCCTTACTGCTCACATGCACACACGTACACACACACACACACACACGCACGCACACACACGCACACCGGTGATGGCAGTGATTGGATGATGTACAGTAAAGCACATAATATATGCTAAGCTAATGAATAGGCATTCACCCTGGCATTACAATGCATGTATTATTCATTTAAGCAAAACGGATACAGATGAGATTGTATTTGAGGCCCTCTGACTGCCCCGGGGGGGGTATTGTCATGGTGGGCAGAATGGAGGAAATCTAGGAGCAAATGTTGTCAACTGTACAGGACTGTATATAGATTATAAAACAGCATGCAATGACGTCACTGTGTGTGTGTGTGCGTGTGTGTGTGTGTGTTTGTGGGGACGCGTATATGGAGACAGACACAAAGAAAAAACAGAAATATTGACATAGAACATTGATAGCCAGGAAATACTCAGTGCCGCACGCCACTGCCACTAACTTACTTATTAGTGCAAAATGTATATTTTAGATATATCTATTACATCTGGTACATCTCAATATATTTCTTTGTGATGGGCAGGACCTACCTCTCCTTTCCCTTCCCAATCATTGACTAAACGCAAATAATGGAACTGACATTGCTTCAGAAGAGTGAAGTCAATTTTGCTTGATGTCACCAACGGCTTAGTGGGTAATTACAGTCACCAATGCACAAAAGCAGTACTTAGGCAAGTGCAGGGACAATCAATTTAGCTTTCAGGTCCACAACTTAAGTGTAAGCACATAACTTTAAATATGTGAGTGTGAGCAAGGGTTGTTTTAAAGTGATTTCATATGTGTTGTTTGGGAAATGTTTGTATCTGTAGCTTGCTTTAACTCCAAAAAATATTTGCCTTACTTTTCCTCCATTAGATATGGAATGGATTGTGCAGCAGCGCCCTCTTCTGGAGCACAGGTAAAATGCAACCCACCTTAACACTGCAGCCAGCTCCTGCAGTACTTCATTCCTAGATCCTGCTGCGACACATAGATCTCGCCTCTGAGACCCTTCCTGTTCCCCAGTATTTCCCCATTCTGTCTCGTCACGGCCTCTGTCTGTAAATAGTATTTATTTATTTATTTATTTATTTATTTATTTATTTATGCAGGCCCACTGCGATCCCAACGACCTCTTAGTCAAATATTTAGACGGTCGATTTCACCCCCTTTAAGGAACTGCCTGGCGGCCCTTCACCATACACAAATCGATGGGATGAGTTCAAATGCCAGAGAAAATGTTCAAACGTAAACAGGTTCATGGGGAGGCTACTATGGGGACGGGCCTCTGGCACGCTGTTGGTCAAGGAAGGGGGGGGCGGGGGGGGGGGGGGGGGG
>JAODOY010000024.1:2143393-2158039 GCA_025399855.1 Forbesichthys papilliferus | reverse complement strand
CCCCCCCCACCCCAAGGTACATGCACAGCTAGGCATATGCATAGGGGCTGGGAGGGATTACGTAGCGAGCGATGAGCGGCGATACCGAGAGGGTTTTAAAGAAAAGAGGGTGAACGCTTAAGACACAACAAAGATGTAGACTGCATGTTTCTTCAGCACAGTGTGATGCAGGGCAGAAGAGTGGAGAGGATTCTGTGCATCATGGCAGAAATGGGCTTCGCCTCCTGTGCTAAACAGAGTGACCTCTAGTCAGGGCCTTGGGGGAGGCGGTGTGGAGGGAAAGAGGGGGCAGAGTGGTTGCAGCAACCCACTCTCACAGCTCCCTTCAGGGAGAGACACTGCACCAAATAACATGGACAAACCAGGGCATTAATATCCTCACACTAACCCCCTGACAATACCCCATTATATATGTACGCCTGTGTGCATTACACACCTTGAACTAGAAACAATTGCTCGCCTTTCCTTTCTTCCCCCCTCAGCACTTGAACCACAGCCAAGGAAACACAGCGGGCCCATTTCATTATATATTTTATATTTTCACTGACAAAACAACAAAAAAATGTAAAATAAGGTGGGCACATTAACGAGCACGCACGCACCGACACACAAACACATGGCTCCGTACGCCTCTTAGCACCTTCAGTGTTCTTTACATAATCAGTTGCCTTGTGACACCTACCTTTGCAGCAGATGACTGTTTGCCTTTTATTCTGCTCTGTTTTCCCTCTATCGCTCCCTTCCAGCCATGTGTATCATCTATAATTACAATTCACACTGATCCCAGACCGGCGTGGCAAAACCCAGCCTACTGTGGAAAACCAGAGGCGCATTTCAAGTTGCCCAAAAATGGTGGGAGAAAGGCATGCCATGCATCACATTGTGTGTGGGTCTATACTGTAGCCTATGTGTGCTGTGTACTGTGTGTGTGTGAATATATATACACACACACAATAAAAAAAAATATATAATATAATATATATAATCACATGTACATACTGTATGTATTCACAGCCTGTATACAGCTGTGGAAGAAACTAAGAAACCACCACGTTATTAAAAATGTAAGAAATATTTTTGTAAATGTAACATAAATATAACAATTATATAAACATAAATGTAAATGTTTTAATAGTAAAAATGTGAGAAACTGCTGCAGTGGTCTGTACATGTTCTCCAAGGCTGTACACACACACACAGTATATACACACTTTATATATATAGACATAAACACACAATAATGATGTTTGAAAATGGGGAGCACATCTCATGACACAGGTCCCTGTCCAGATATCGATTGCTGCTGTGGCTGCAACACTAACAGTGGTGGAGAGCCATTGAACTTTAAAGCAAATAGTCCTTCTCCCCCGCTCAGCATCCTCTCACAGCCGATCAATACTTCAGAGAGGAGGTCGGCCCAGCGCCGCTAACACCTCTATCTGGACTAATGGCCTTGCTACCAGTAACCAAGAAAACACACAGGCAAGTTAGTGCACTCTGGAGTTTGGTGTTTTCCCTCTCGTTTGCCTCCTTTTGAAATGAGTTGGAAAAGAAAGAAAAAACACAGATGGTGAGATCAAAATATACAGTACATTTACAATGGTAAATAATATTCCATATTTGACTATCTGGCTGTACCCACTAATTACGAAAATGTATATGCATTATATATTTGCATGAATTACACCGTAACTAAGGCAACTCTGCCAACACAATGAAATGCATGATCTATCTTTCTGTGTGTAATAAAGCGATACAAGAAATATATTCTAGTGATTGCGTGTGTTCGTTAACATAAAAAAGTAGCAGTGAAAATCCATAATATTTCACCAGCAGGAATTCATTAGCAGCAGTTAAACCTCTGGTCCTTAGACACTCCCTGCCTATTGTCCTTTAACAGTCACCTATCTACTCTGGTGTTTAATGGCTGGAGGTGGGCTGGGCCTCTCTCCCTCTGATCTCCATTAGCCCTGTATTAGCCATAGTGACCCTAATGTTCCCCACTCCATTACTCTGCGTCTGGGAGAGAAGAGAACACGACGGACCAGAGACAAGGCGAAGGCCAGGCAGGGTTCAGCATGGCTGGGCAGAGCTCAAGTGTGAACGAAGGAAACGCCCCTCACCCATTCTAGATGACTGTGGAATATCCTGGGACCCCCAGAGGGATACACCCTGCATTCAGCTCCGCCCTATTCTACACAGACCATAACATTGTGTAAAGCACATATGTGATTGAATCAGTGCAAACTGACTCAACAATGTCCGTCCAATGTCCAATTTCCTTCTTCAGAAATAAACACGGTCCAGTCAAAACACACACACAAATTAGTCAGGGGTTTATACTCAGCAAACGAAACAAGGGTTATAATATAATGTAAACAAAAGCAATTTGCATTTCATTGGAGAACTATGGTCTACAAACCCAGAAGTACAAAGACACAAATTGTAGATGTTAACCAATCAGTACACAGGGGGATATATTTGGAATCCAGACTTGGTTTGTTGCGCCAGAGAGTAACTCGGACTGTGCAAACGTTTCTCCTCGCTAGTGTTTCTGGCATTACGGCATTACAGTATAAAGACAGGTAACTGGAAAATAGCAAGGTTCAAAGAACAAGCGTTTCCATATGAAATCCTCTATAGTAATCCCTTCCATGCACGAATCAGCTTCAGCTGTTAGGAGGAAACACCGAGGAGCAACACAAAGGGAAACACAAACGATAGGGCGAGGGAGAATGAGAGACAAGGCAACGGGAAAACTTGAGAGAGCGCAGTGTGGTGCTTATAAAAGTGCTTATACATGGGTGATGGCGGAAGTCGGAACAGAGACCGCGCTTGGCGCGAGGAGTTAGGTGGGTAGAAAAGCATGTGGCCAACACGGAGGCGAGCACTGAATACTGGAATGTGACAGAAGCCTCAAGAGCTGGAACCCAAAATATCTTGGCTCGCAGGGTTCTGCAGTGGCTAGCTACTGTGTTGGGAAGTGCTGAATGCTGGCCACAAGAATCTCACTTGTATCTCCGGATAAGACTGAGCATGCTGGCAAATAAGTCCCCCATGAAAGATTTGGGCAGGAAGATTCTGTGTTTGTTTGTGTAACACAGTAGTGTAGTATTAATACAGTACATTTGGACTAGCTGCCAATATGTATGCACTCCACGAGACAAATACAATGTTCCATACGAGTGAAGGGAAACTGACACTCAATGATCACCACTAAAGGGACATTCAAAAATAATTCAAGTAGATAGCCTCTGAAAAAGCTCATACAGTCCAGCTGCTGGTTATGTCTTAACATTGTACGTATTACAATGAGCACAAAGGTCAAATTAGCCCTGTATTAGACATAATGTTTCCCCCTTCATTACTCTGCTGCGTGCAGAGGACATGATGTCCCGGAAAAGGAGACAAGGGCCGGAGAGGTTCAGCATGGCTGGGTAGAGCTCAAGTGTGAACGGATAAAACGCCCATCGCCCATTCTGGAAGGCAGTCAGGCCCCCCCCCCCCCCCTGCCCGAGACCTCCAAAAAGGGGGTACCCGCCTGCTTTCACCACACCCCTGTCAGACAAACAGCCAGACAAAAGAATCTGCTGTTATGAGTAACTGGTCTTAATAGCGCATACTCCCCCTTTTACATGTCACGGTTAACACATTGAGCCATTAGGATCTATATTAGCGGCTCATGGTAACGGATAGCATCGAAGCACCCACCTTAAACACATCTGCATGCGAACATTTTTAGAAAAGGGAGTCAGTTAATATTCATGTATTCACATCATTCATAGACAGAGGTTTCAAAGGATAAACATGTATGTAACTCTTCCAACATGTGACAACCATTTCTTGTACATTATTACAGGTTTAGCTACTAGCCCTCTCCCCTACTGTTTTTCTAGTAACTCCCAAAGTGATTAGGTCCAATTGCACTAATTGCTGTGAGGAGTGGCCACAGGGCATGTGCAACAAACAGGCTGCCTCTGACAGCCGTGAACCCGTGTGTCGGAGTCAGTCGGCAAGTGGCGCTGTCCTGCGCTTGAACCCGCCGCCGCTGCTCGCACACATGCCTCACCTTTCATCCCGCCGTGAACCCATTATTTCTCTTCCCATAGAAACCTTACCATACAGAACATGTTTGACTGCCCCAGCCCTCCAATCTTTCCCCCGTCTCATAATGTTATCTTAAGAAACGTGGAAACGATTGAACCTCCATTTGATTTTGGCGGCTGAAATGACTACCACATTGGCTCCCAGTGTGCCTTTGTGTGTTTGTATGCACGTTTGTGTGTGTGCTCGTGTGTGTGTGTGTGTGTGTGTGTGTGTGTGTGTGTGCGCGCGCAAGCGCTGGGTTCCCCCTGGGGACCTCCTTTGAGAAAATCCAGGGGTTGTGTGATCCAGCCCTTCTCATCATGGCAAATTGACCACGTGCACTTGACGGGCCAGCTGAGTAATCTCTGGGCACGTCGGATTTAACACACCGCTCGGCAGTCACAGAAAGAAAAATAACTTAGGGGGAGAAAAGTCATAAATAACCTGGAGGAGAAGGAGCTTCACTCTCTCCTTGCCCCCTGAACTTGGTCTTCTACCGTCAATAAGCAGGAGGTGTGTGCTTTCTTCCCAAATTATGTGGTTGCAATCGTTAGGAGAACTATTAAATACCCCATAGTGTGATGTAACCTTGACTGTAGAAACTAGTCAACACAAAGAACTAGTTGCTTTTTAAAAGAGGGGCAACGGAGAACATATTAATCGTTAAGGTCTCATTGGTGAGGATGTGGAAAATGTTGGTATTGACTAATCCAAATAACAAAGTGACCTTAAGATGTTAAATAGCCGTTAGAGCTTGTGACACTGACAGGTTTTAATAGGGCACTAAGTGTACGAAGGGTAATGCACATTCTGTACAGTATTTACTTTGGGGCAGTGCAATTGGCTGGCTACAGACCACTAACACATTGCTAAGTGGCAAAAGTGTTGTGATAAATAATTAAGGGTCAAAATGACGAGTGAATTCATGGATAAAAGTGATTGAGAGTGAGCGAGAAAAGGCAAAGTAAACCCAGGCAAGAACGGAAAAAGAAATGGAAAAAAATAGTTTAAACATCAAAATTCACCAGAGAATGTCATTGGCAGTGGGAGCAGGAAGTGGTAGGGCATGTTGTTCAGAAGGGGTGGTTCCCCTTGCAGGACACAAAACTACACTGAGCCCCCAGCAGGCTCCTTAAGCCTGTCCTTTGAGAGTGGCCCTTGCAAATGGAAAAAGTCTGCTGATTCGACGAACAGAAAAAGGGTCGATGGGTGGAAACAAAATGTGTTTATGCATAGTAGTGTGTCTGTGAATGCACAGCCACAGGGTTGTCTGACTGTACATTTGCCTGTGTGTGCATGTGTGTGTGTGTGTGTGTTTGCATGCGTGTGTGTGTTTGCGTGCATGTGTGTGTGTCAGTGTATGTGCTGAACACAGGCAGAGAGAGGAAGAGAGGAGCAGGGAGGGAAGGAGGGCAGACGTGGGGTTTTGGGGGAGGGGGACGAAGAGAGAGGGAGGGAGAGAGAGAGAGGGAGAGAGAGGGAGAGAGAGGGAGAGAGGGAGAGAGAGAGAGAGGGAGAGAGAGGGAGAGAGAGGGAGAGAGAGAGAGGGAGAGAGGGAGAGGGAGAGAAAAGTGGTCATCAACTGCTGGCAGCCGATCCAGAGAGATTATTGGATGGCAAGCCAGCAGCAGATGTCTGATGAGTGTCTATGAACCTGCTTCCTACACGTCGTAGGCCATGTTGCTGATGAATTCAGACCAGGAGGCCTTGTCCCGCCCAATAGGAGGGGTCAGTAATCCCTATCCAGGAAATATCTGCCAGAGAGCTCAGGACCTGAGAAGGGGCTTCTCTGGCACGGCTAACAGGGGAAGGTTTGCTCTTGATAAGACACGAGTCAGGTCTCCCTGCCGCTTTCTGAATATACCTCCCCCGTCTACTAATCACTCGATGCCCCCCCTCCATGTCCCTCCACTGTGGACATGCAACCTCATCTAGCCATCACATGCTTAATTTACACTTCCAGGAAACCCTTCAGCGTATGTCCTACAGCCAGACCGCTATCTGTCCCATATTAGTATGTGTGTTACAATGTACACCAGCCCAGCCCAGCCCAGCCCAGCCCAGCAACCCCCCCCCCTGTGTCAGTGTGGGTAATGTAATGGGGAGTCCTCTCAGAATCTGAAAGGCTGCAGGAGTTATCATGCATACTGTACAACACTTGAACCGCAGCCTACGGATAGCATGTACAGTGCATTGTAACATCATAAAGGGTTCGCTGGCTGAGCTTTGGCCCAGTTCTGCTCCCTTAGACTTCCTAGCAGGATTTACCAGGCAGTTGCTACTGTACCACACCTGCAGCTCACCCACACACACAGTCTGGTCCAACCAGACCGATTGCTTTAGGATGGTGTTTTCCCTATCAAATCCATATTGGGCTGGACAGCCATTTATATTTTATTTTTTGGGAGGCTAAAATTATTAATTTTACTGTCGGAAGAAATGTAGCAAAGTGAGTAATTTTTAGTTATTTGTACTGCATAATGTCAACAAACATATTTCTCAAAACATTTTTTGGTCTGTTTGGTGTGTTTGTAGAAAGAAACCATGTCCCAATAGGGCTTGGTGATATACGACTTTGTTACTGTATCATCTGCCAACAATTCATTTTTTCTTTCATCGCCTATTCAACTTACTGTATGCTCTCTCTCTCTCTCTCTCTCTCTCTCTCTCTCCATGTGTGTGTGTGTGTGTGTTCTTCTGCAGCACAAAGGGAACAACGACAATACTGGAGCACAGCCATCTGAAACACAAATCATGTCCACCCAGTCGTCCAGCCATGCCAGTTAGTTCCCATTAAACATGTTTTACTGGAGACTCCCTGAGCGTAACCCCGGGACATGGTGGTATGGCTGGCACAGAGTGTCAAGGAAAATTGTTCAATATAAAGGTTAAACTGATGATGAATGTAAGAAATGTGTAAAGAATATAACCAACAAAGAGCTATCTAATGATGTGAGGGAAATTACATGGTGTACTGTATTATTGTTAAAAGACTCCCAAAAACATTGTAGTATAGAGCTGCTATTACATTAACATAATTGTCCAATGCCCAATTGTAATAAAGTTATATTTTTTAATGTAAGAGGTCTAAATGTGTGGCAATTTATAAACAAAAGTATTTACTGTTCATTGTAAATTTATGATGTTTTATTTATTTATGAATAAAGGGCTTATTGTTTGCATAGTGTACTTAAAAGCAAACTGTGGAAAATGTTCAATAAAAAACCTCTAGCACAAATGTTTATATCGACAGACACTATCTGTGAACTAATTCTCAGGGAGCTGAGGAGATGTCCGACTATAAATGACAAGATGAGAAAGATGGACAGATGAATATTTTCAATATGTAAAATGTTTACACATTTACATGTTTACACAATAAAATTACACAATAAAAATGTTTTGAATATTTAAATAAGAAGTAATTCTTGCAAGTTTTGAATAAAGAAAAACACAAATAAAAAAACATTAAAAAAGGAGGTGCAGGGGGAGGAATCACAACATCATGCGTGCTGTGACTCCTCGCACATCTGTTCCTATATTAAAGGCATGTGGGCTGGGCCGGGCCAGTAGTGAGACGCACTCCTGTGTGTGTGTGTGTGTGTGTGTGTGTGTGTGTGTGTGGACCCCCAGTTCCAGAGCTTAATCAGGCTAGATGTGGGTGATGTAACGGACCTGCCTTGGCCTGCCTGCTGGAGCACATATAGGCCTGACAACACACCAGCTCCCTGTCAACACCTGTCTCTCCACTGCACAATGAAGGGACAGGAGGGGAGGGGGGGAAAGGGGGGGGGGGGGGTGCACAGTGGACAACAACTGTATTGCAACCTAATGATGCAGGCTAGAGGTCTTCACAGGTCCTCTGAGACCCGACCCGAGACCCGGTCCAACTTTTGTTTGATTCGGATCTGGGTCGGGTCTGACTTGAATGCTATGGTTCCTTGGTAAATGCAATTTACCAACTGGACCCGATAATTACTTAATAAAAAATGTAATAATGTTTACATTGTTATATGTAACTTAAAATATATAGAGAAGCAATAACAAATGTTGAAACCGAAAAAAACACCCAGCATTTTTTTGTCACAGTTTGACGAAACAGCAGGTTCATTCAGTGAGCGATAGGCCAGCGCCCTTGAACATATAGGCAACTTGCTTTTACATTTACTTGATTGCGGCTCTGACAATGGTCCGTCACCTGTTGCGACATATTTTTAAGGTTCTGTTTATTCTTTTGGTACTCAGCGGGTCTTTTGGACCCGAACAGGTATGGTTCTGTTTTAAAACAAATCCTCGATACCTCTCGGGTACGGGTCTGTTTGTTGTTGGGTCTGTTCGGATCAGATTTCAATTCATATGTTTTAAATTCATGCAAATCGGGTCGGTTGAAGTGCACTTGTTCTCAAACAGATCCTTATGATTAAAATGATTTGTATCAATTCACCAAATGTTTATGATTTTAATTTTTGTGTCTTATTCTTTTATCTCCGTCTTCTACATTGTACAGTATTTAATTTGTTATATTCTGCTCATTGGTGCCAAGACTATGTGGCATGTGTGTGTGTGTGTGTGTGTGTGTGTGTGCGTGTAGGTGTGAGTGTGCGTGTGTGTGTGCGCGTGCGCCTGTTTGTCCAGTACTACGACTCCCACCCCCCACTGTCAGAAAACCAGGAGTCTGTAAAGCGCCATGTCCTCCTCCACATTTATCAGTGACACTACCTTGCCTGGGCCCTCACAATTGTGTTTTCATCCGCCCCACAAGCGGCCATTCATCTTGGCCGCGGTCTAATAGAGGAGAAGTTAGGGAAAGGGAAAGGGATCAAGGGCTTCTACGCTTTGCTGGACAAGTATGACGGTGAGAGGAAGGGGAAGGCCATATAGCCTAGATGGTTGACTTAGCTGAGTGAGTGGCGTCTTGGGGGGTACTGCGTGTGTGTGTGCGTGCGTGCGTGCGTGCGTGCGCGCGCCTCGGCCTCTCACAGGGATAAGGTTTAGTCGCTCTGCGGCGACCCGGGAGCTTGTCGCAGGGGATGTAATGAGGTCAGATTACAGGCTGCTCCACAGATTGGCTGCAAAAGGTTGGCCCGTAATCCCGCAGTCATTAAAGGAGCGCTTTGTTAAAAGTGGATGGGAGAGGAAAAAAAAGCAATGGAGAGAGCAGAGAAGAAGAGGGGAATAAGAGAGGTGTGCAGGGGAACTCAATAACACTTGATTCGATATGAAAAGCCTCTTGTTGCCACCCAGGAGAAGCCCGGCTAGGGAGGATGTGAAGGAAGCCAGCCGCGAGACTCCTACAACCAGGAACAAGACAGGCCTTGTTCCTGGTTTAAGGAGCAAACAGATTAAGATGAATTGATGCAAGCTTAGTGACTCTGAAAAATGGAAAAGGAAAGGCAAAAAAACACCCACAGATCAATAAGGCTTAGGAGGCAGGCAACCAAAGACTGAATCTCCACTCACATTCAGGGGCGAGAACACTCGATGAGGGAAGGGGTCTCAGATCTCACGCATCCCCTGCTTCTTGGGGGTTTTGAAAAAGAGGTTTAGGAGCAGAATGACAGAATCGACAAAGCTGAAGCAAGAGAAAGAAAAGAGTTTCCAGAAAGGTTGACATCATACAATCTAGCATTGGTTGGTTATAATAAAACATATGCATCATAAAGCTAAAATGTGTAGTGTCCAAGTGCAAAACACATAAGCATTCACAATCTGGCTTGTCAAATTAATATTTTGTGGGTAATCATTTAAACGGCGCTTGTATACACTGAACACATACAGTATAAGGGATTTATGATAAATCCTACGCAGATTGCACCCAAAGGCCAATCGCAAGCAAACCCTGCTCCGTAGTGTCCCATAGAGCAGTGTAACACAGCCGTATCTAAGCCAGTCTAGCAGAGCCTGTGCCCCGATGTTTGCAGAGATCAAAGAGAATGATCTGGGTTAACATGGTAATTATACAGCAAAGCCCCAGTATCTCAGGCCGGATCTGATACTGCCCCTCCACCAACCCCACCCCCACCTTCTCTGCTCAGAGAACTCAGACCTTGGCTGCCATGTTCCAGAGCTAATCCCACAAGAGGCGTTCCAGCACTGTCAACCTAATGAAAGTCGACCTGCTAAGAGGACATGTGTTGTTATTCCACCAATCAGAAACATAGGGCCACTAAGTGGCTCTTACATCCCCCCACCCCCAGCCCCCCCGCCTCCCCCTCAGGACGACCCTATCCACTCGCTAAACATTGGCATGCTTCAGTGAATACTAAATTCAGATTGTTGTACCGTTGCGTGCCGTAAGAACGGAGACGTCGATTATTACTGTTCAAGGTCAAGTTCAAGGTCAAGTAATGTCAAAATGAACATTTCAATTCGGTCAACAACGCGTGCAACCGCTGAAAATGAGCGACCGTGGTCTCATTTCTTGTGAACATCTGGAGACGTGCACGTCTGCCTCCCTGTCTCTCAGAGCTGTCAGCACAGCTCATTACGACAGCAGCCTGTGGACGTGTGCATGTAGGATGCCGCGGGGCTATGCCGACCTCTACATCTGTTGAACCTGACCCCATGACTGTTCCTGGGCCCAGGTCAGGCAATCTGGTCCATAACCTGGCATGCTGACTGGGTCAGGATTATTAACAAGAGGTCTGGGCTGACCCCAGCTTTGTGACACTGAAGCAATTATGAGGAGTGCCCCAGGAATAACAATAAGGACTGCATACTGTTGAGAATCTGATGGAATATGACAAGTCGATTTAGTAACAACTAGAAAATCTAAAAAGAAAACATACTCTATGCTGTTTTAGTTATAGCTATTTTTTCCCGCTAAAAACAAAACGGCAAGAACGGCAAGCTTGTGGACATCACGCCATTTCCCATTAATGGCAGTGGTTACAGACAGACTATTGAATAATCCTCAATATTATAATACAATCTTAATATTACCAAAACTTTCATCATTATTTTATGTTGGCTCCAGAAACCTGTGGCGAGGACACAATGTGTAGTTATGACACTATGTTTGTGTTTTCAGTATTTATTGCATTGTGCTTTGTCTCTATGACCGCAGGTGTGACCTTTAACCCCCAAGTCATTAGCCTCTGCAATCCGGGTGTGTGCACAGCACCATGCTGGTACAAAACACATGTGCAGAGAAAGAACTGAGAGATAGAGAGAGAGAGAGAGAGAGAGAGAGAGAGAGAGAGAGAGAGAGAGAGAGAGAGAGAGAGAGAGAGAGAGCTCCAGGGCCAATTACAGCCCAGAGAAAACAAAAGACCATATTTCAATGATTTCTCCAGCTGTGCTGTTTATGAGCTGTGTGCTTAGTCTCTCTATGACCTTCACCTCCACACTTGGCCTCTCCAAGGGAAAACAAGCCAGAACGGTCTGATGCTAACTCTTCAATTTCTCTTTCTTTCTCTCTCTCCTTATCTCTCTCTTTTTCCCACAGCATTTTTTAAAGGTTGGTGTCTTTTTTTATTTTTATATATTTGTTCAATTTCCCTTTCCGATGTTTGTATATATTTATTATCTCCCTTTTTATCATTTCAAAGCAGTATGATTGTGACCTCGGCTTCCCGCTGAGACATGTATGCAATAGCCTTAGATGTAAAAGAAAGAAAAAATATGGACTAATCTAAAGCTTAATGGCAAGGTATATGTCATGTGTAACCTTTATAACTTGTGCTTGTCAGTATTCCACCCCCCCCCCCATTTGGGAGCTCATAAGCGGGCGCTGGGTATCAGTCACCATGGCCCTTTGACAGGTCTAACCTTCCCAGGCGGCAAGATACACCATCTCCGCTGTAGTCCTATTGACCAAAGGCAATAAGCCATTCTATATGGTGTATTAAAGTCATTTTACACATGCTACCTCAGCACGAACCATTGTTCATATAAGCTCCTGCTGACCATGAAAAGAGAGACATGGGGGCTAACCTACATATGCTTGCAGATGGAATTACAACACTTTGCACACTCCCACCACTTAATTAATATGTGTCCCTCAAAAAAAAACGTATAACAATTTTTTAGGGACTGTTTTTTGGTCAAATGGAGATGAGCTTCTTTGAAACGGCTCCGACAATGCCATGTGTCCCCAATGCCCAGAGAGCATGTTCCTTTTATGTACCCAGCCCTGTGTCCTATTTCATCCCCTTTAATTTGCAAGCCAAAGAAAGAAAAAAAAGAGAAGAGAAGAGAAGGGGGCTTTTGTTGGCAAACGGCGGCTGGGTAATATGTCGGGCCATCTGCGTGGTCCAGTGGCCGCACGCCCCTGCGCCCCGTGTCAGAGGTGGCGTTGGAACCGCTGTGCACCTCGCCCCGGCCTCTGCTGAAACTAGCTCCAGTCCCGAGACCGTGAGACAAATGATTCCAATCTAGGCGGAGCGCCCTTGACTTGACCCTGACCGCTGTAGACAATAAGGGCAAGCTCAGTCACTGGAAAAGATGTTCTGCGCTAATAAACCTGACCATGCACCGGGGTTAGCAACGAGCAGGAGGACGGATACGGTGGGAGGTGGGGGAGGAGGAGGAGGAGGTGGGGGGAGAGTTCAGGTTCTGACCTCTCAGGTGCACGTTGATAATGAGTCTCCCTGTTTGCTCTGTGAAAATGACCTCAGAGAGATGAAAAGAGCCCGAGCACAACAAAGAGCCCCATTCTGCTCTTGCCTGGAATGGGATCATTCCTGGCGAATTGGCTTATGAATGCACTTTCTTTTTCATTGCTTTTAAAGGGCACTTAAGCCAAAACACAAACATGTAAAAGTAGTTGGGGCTCGAGGATGCCACACAGCCTCTGAAACCCACCAGCCCTCGTCGCAGACCCCACACATGCAAGCAAAACAGCCATATGCAGCGCACACGCGCGCACACACACACACACACACACACACACACACACACACACTGCCTGTGCCACTCCTTGTCTCCTTAATAAAGCTTATAAAATGAGTGTGCTCTTGCCAAGCGTGGTGCCGTAAACACGCCACGCCAGAAAGCTCTGGGCATCCCGCTAGCTATGCTAATAACCCCCACCCCCACCTCTCCCCTGGTTTATACTATCCGGCTGGCACTGCCCTCAGTCTCATACAACTCCATTGTCATCTGCTGGCATCAGACTAGATGGTACAATATGAACAAAGATGCAGGAGCCCATGTTGAAGCATATTTCACTGAAGGCTATATTTCTATATTGTTCGAAAATACATACGACAATTTTGTTGTAATATTATGACGACACAAAAGCCACTGTCAAAAACAGAAATGTACGTGAATGTTGAAATTAAAGTTTAAAAAATGAAAATCAAACACAAAATACAGCAGCTGCAACTGTTTTGAGCTACTGTAAGAAGTAGAGGTGCTTGTGGTGACCCTGATCCGACCAGAGCAGGCTCTTTGTCATGGAGACTTCAGGGAAGTTAGCTCTGAGAGGGGAAAGTGCTACAGTAGCGACAACACAAAGCACTGGAGCTGTGCAGAGTGTCAATATGAAAGCCAGGATTATACACTCCATCCTCTGGCTCCAAGGCACAATCCCTTTCTGTTACTGCACCACAGTGTGCCAAGTGTGTGCGTCTGCATACGTATTTGTACAATACTGTACGCATGTACGCACTCTCTGTGTGTCAAGGTGAATGCCCTAAATGTCCTGAATGTCCCACGGACAGTGTGGATTTGTGTGATTGTGTGTGGCTTTCCTCAGTAGTTTTGTAAGCCAAACCTCCTACATTTGTGGCTTGACTGCAAAGAAGTTTATCTCAGATAATTACCTAAGAATGTGCTGGAGAAGGAACAAACCATGGACAGTCTGGCTTATTGAGCGTCTGCCCATAGTGCCCTGTTCCCCACACTGCCACCCACTACAACACACACACACACATGCACACACTGTAGCCTCCATGCCTCTGTTACAGTAATTTGATGGGGCAGCATGGGTAAGCAGAGAACCCAACTCCAAGTCTTGGTCTTGACATGACATGATGTACTGTATGAACACTCAAAAATGATTTTTTATTTACATTCACAACAATCCACTTTCCAATAATATGTAATCTAATAAGGTATGAGGTGATTAAACTGCTAAAGGCATGGTTAGTCATTCTTGCTAACTTTGAGCTCAAATCAAAAACCTTATCGCCCTCCGCCATGGCACCTCACATGACGCAATGCATTGTGAAGCAAAGCGTAGTGCTACAGCTTTATTGATGCGAGCGGTGCTCGCCACTTTGTTTACCGTATGTGGCTATTTACGGAGAAAAGGCTGTGTAGAAGTGAAGCACAGAGAATGGAAAGCTAGTGAAATGCAAGGCGATATTTGTTGCATGTGACAAAAAGTGTATTAGCTTACATTGAGCTTGCATTATACAATTATAACAGCATCACAATTTTGGCACTCGGCCTTCGGCCTCGAACCTATAACAGAATCACAGCCGTGTGGATATTCAGTCCGTGTGGATATTCAGTCTATATTCAGTCTGTGTAATTGCTTAAATAGCTGGCAATACATAACATAATATTAATATTAATTAGAATTAGAAAACTATATATAAAAACATATATATA
>JAODOY010000024.1:2131034-2141568 GCA_025399855.1 Forbesichthys papilliferus | reverse complement strand
ATACTGAACAAAGATTAGACACAGAAAGCATAGAGAGAGAGTGTGAGAGTGTGAGAGAGAGAGAGAGAGAGAGGAAGAGGGAGAGAGAGAGAGAGAGAGAGAGAGAGATGGGGGGGGGAGAGAATTGTGGGATAAAAAAAATGTATGCCCGAGATATACTGTGTCAATAAAAAAAATGTAATTGACCATTAATAGAGGTTACAGAGAGCTTGTGTAGATTGTGTGTGTGTGTGTGTGTGTGCATGGGTGGGAAGGCTCTGTATGTGTATGGGTGGAAATGAAGGTTTACATGGTTACTTGGGGGGAAAAGGCTCGCCTCTGCCCTCTTAAGATAATGAAAACAGGAACTAAAATCTGACCATTGCAAAAGTGCAGTCGCTTGTAGGTAAAAGATGAATAACCTTGCTGCAGCAGCCCACTGAATTCTGGGTATCAATGCCTTTTCAATTCACTTACTCTTTATAATCATCAAGGTCAAAAAGCAATTTCTGCAACCAGAGAAATAAATAAAACAGGTTGGCAGCAAATTAAATAGCAGGGGAACAAAGCCATGCCTCCAGCTAGAAGCGGAAAAGACAAGAGTATAAAATCTCACATGAAAGCTAATTTTAGATAACATCAAGCTTTGCCATATGACTAATTGGAAAACACTCTCTTCTTCATACACAGACGCCATCAGCACTTAGAATATTTTAAGTTCTACGTTTTTAGCGTGTTTTTAGGGCTAAGTCTCCTTTTCTCTCCACGCCAGCATCCAAAAGCTGTTTATGATATCATAATAATCCAATTGTTTGTTATAATTACACTGACACTATAACAGAACATTGATTTTAACAGGTTTTTTGCGCTTTTGTTATTATCATCGTGCCAAATGCACTCACAGAAACCAATGTTAAAGTCATTTTGAAATTGACAAATATTTTCAATTCATAAATAAAGTAAATAGCACAATAACTTGTTTCAACAGTTAGGCCTATCTTCAATCAACTAAAGTACAGTACAGTTTTAACAGATTATCCTAGCTAATATCACATATTTTATCTACAGTATAGTGTAGATCCAGTATTTACTGTTGCTCACTACAGTATCTATTACTGATGTACAGTAGGTTAACTGCATTTCATGTTTATGTATCAACAGATCATGGTAATATGCCGCCACAACCTCTTTGTGCCAAGGAAATACCTTCTATAACTGTAGGCTGATTTATTCAACGTAACTGGTTGTTTTCCCGCCAGGTGCAAACTGAATTATGTCTCTCTATCTCTGTGAGTGTAGTCTGACTCAGGGAGTCAGAGAGGGCTGCTGCTAAGCTTGGAAGGTGATTCATGTACGCTCTCCTCGTCTTCTTCTCGCTTGTTATGCGCGCCAATACTTATGACTCCTGGTCTTCCCTTAGGGTTGATTGTTTTTCAGATATTCAGCTATTTTAAGACAGATTTTCAATTTGACTTTTTTTGGTTGTTTGTTTTCTTCTTTACACACAAAAAAAGAAGTAAACAAATTACATAGGTTACATTTTGAGTGTGTTCAGTTGAGTCACAGTTAGGCATAATATACAGTCGACGTTTCTGCTGGGAAATGATATTCCAGCAGCCAGTAGGAGCTCAGTAAGACTATCATTATGCTAATAAAGGTTAGCCAGCCTGCTACGGCACAATAGGACCTTACAGTATAAAGCAAGTAAACAAGTTGTTGGGGGTCGTGCTGCTTCATCCTCAAGGTTACATCCCACTCCAGCCTTCTCCAGCCAGCTCTGTTCTCCCATACCACCTGGCCAGAGGTCCCTCATTTTTCTGGTTCTCTTGTCAGGCACAGATTCCTCCTGGCTGGCAGCACTTTTATTAAGTGTCTGTACCAGCCAATGTGGCCTCCGCCTTCCTCCCTTCATTCTGTTCTATACAGTACATGACAGAATATTAGGGTCTGTTATGAAAAGCCATATATTTTTTTTTCTTGTTTGTTTGTTTGTATGTTTTCAGGACCCAGTACATTCTGCAGGAAGACACAAAAAAAAATAGGGTGAGAACAGTTTATTACTGTTTAGCAGCGTCCTTCTGAGAGCAAATAAAGAGAGCAAGAGGGAGAGTAATGATACGCTTCAGGTCAATATTTTACACAATGATGCGTTTTGGGGAAGCACACCTCTACAGGGCCTGCGTGAAACAATGGGTGTCATAACTGCCCTGTGCGGCTTATTAATCTTGCCCGGCCCTCTAATCAATCTGTTTCTCCCCTTGCAAGCACTGGCAATACATTACGGCGTTAAACGAGAGACCATCTTTCACCGCAGCACAAAAGGGTAGCTCCGGGATGGTGATGTCTCTCTTACAAAGGGCAGCCAAGCGAAACAGCACAAAAACAGCTTCCTATGGATGTTTTACAGCAACAAGAATGTGATTAAACACTGGGAAAGGTACAGGGTGCTAATGTGTTTAAATGCTTGCATCACATGTACTTTGAGTTTTTCAATTCAACATACCAAGCTCCTATCTATAAATCATATAAAAAATAAAAACAGGACATATTAGCCTTTTCTTAAAAGGCTTGTTGTTGAAAACAGCAACGATTTACAACACCATTTATTCCTATCCTCATTGTCCCATACTACTGACCTCCCCAATAGCCACCACATGGGCGTTCTGTGTGGAGTCCTGGGGACAAGAGATTGCAAAGATGTTTAGAGAGTATCCCTATGTAGACAATTTAGTATTACTGTAAATACATAGGCTACTACAATAATAGTCTCCAATGACACTGCCTGTAAGATCGTAAAGCTATATCATCAAGACTTCTCCTTTTATTATCAGATTCAGGCAGGAATTTACCAGGCATGTCCGCTGAAATGAATAGTGTCGTGCTAACAACTGGGAGCCATTTGAGAGGTATGCTGTGAAGTCATACTGTAACCCTCAGCTACTATTACTGTAAATGACAGCGAGGAGAAGTATCCACTGTCCTTGTTATTCCATGGCAAGCAGTCATACTGTAGCAATTATTCAAGATCTTTGATTAGCCTCAGAAAGACGATGCAATCATGGCTGAAAATCAATTTCAGGGACATCAGGAGAAATCAAAAAGCTAGCACAGTGCCAACAGGGCCCAGGGCTTGTGTGAAGGAAGAGTCAGATATTTTTTCTTCTCATCATCGTTTCAGTTTTCCCTTTTCTAAGAGTAGTCAGCCAGCAACACTGGTGAGCCCGCTGTGTGTCGACGCCAGATCCTGATCCTGTTCAGAGCAGCTAGTGATGTGGAGCCAGGTAGCATGCAATTAGCGCTTAGCGTAATTTAAGGCAAACTGCTGGCACTCAATTCACCGGATCAAACTAGTTGTCATAGCATTTCCATGCCTCTTGCTGTCAAATTCATGAACAGTCGTTGATTTGCTTTGCATTCTAAAGGCACAATGAAGTTGAAATAAGACGTCTCTATCAATGCGTTGCCGTGTGTGGTCATTTTCTGCTAAAACAGGTTGGCCTGATTACTGATGATAAAGCAGGCACATCAGTGCCTGCTGCTTGATGTTATTGACAACTGTGTTTCTTTAGAAGCACAATAGGAAATGACTGCTTTTACATATAAAGAAATGCGTAATGATAAATGTTCCAAGCCCCTGTAATTGATGTAAATCCAATAAAAAACCAACCAAGCACCAACAGCATGTGTACTATGTGGTAAACAAAGCTGTATGAATTTACATCTTTCAATTTGCGCAGTCTGGACCGGTCCAGATCCTGAAGTTCCCCAGTACAGCTTGAGAACAGATCAAGGCAGATAATAACATGTTCTTCTAAAACACGGCTTTATTCCAATCAGACAGAAAACACGTTTTAAATGATAAGCCAGAATTCATCAACCAAAGCATGATGGGTAACATCTTATTTGTTCCCAACTGATCACGTTTAACCCCCTCCCACCATCCTATCTAAAGCAAAACATTATCTATTTCCCTCCTGGAGCACAGACAGCTATGAGGGGTGTCTCAGCAGACCGTGGTCTCTGGCAGCAGCAAACACTATTGAGTTTTGGTAGTGGCACAGAACAAGACAAAGAAGGCTTCCTCTCCGTCAGGGAACTACGGGCAGGCTGCCTACACTTTCATAACAGCATTAGCAGAAACCAGGCCGCAAAGCGGTGGAAAATCCAGCCCGACGTGTTTCCTCATCACCGATTTCTTCCCTCTGACCTCTACCTCTGTTTCAGTGACTCATATGGAAGATGAATACAGGACAAGTTTTGAGGCTATGCCAAACTCAACAAGAGATAGGCTGGTCAAGCATGAAATCATTTATACAGAGAGCGCAGACAAGTTCGGATTGGCTGGAGGCTCTTTCATCCCTGGGAAATTTCCTTGACCTTTGTTTTATATTCTGGGCCATAAAGATCAGGTAAAACGCTATGATAACAACCAGTATAAAAGACAATGGCGGTCTATTATCTACCATAATTCCTCTCCGGACATCTATCATCATTCACCTTCAATTTAAGATAGCCAGCCATCATCACAGGATCCCCTCCGAAGGAATGCATTTTTTTTTATCTACATCCGTTTTTAAAGCCATAGCTCCAGTGAAAACTATTGGCACACTTGCACATGTATGTACACAGAAACAAACTCACACTTAAAGTACTATACAATATTACAGAAGACAACTATTATCTATGCAAAGATATAGTGGCGTAATTGCATTGCAGAACTACTCTTGTTTTTGTTTTTTTCTTAGCCGGTCCGGTCATGTACTTTTGTACATAGTTCCTGTGTGAGTGTATGGCGCACACATTTTTGTTGTTTTGGTCTAAGACGCTGGTTCTGTGTGACATCTAGTGGCAGAGAATGTCAAATAGAGGCATTTTAAAAACAATTTACGAACATCAGATTAAGGAGAAAAACAATTATGTCTATGAGATTTATTTTAAATGTTTAATATGATTCAAATGCATGTATGACAGCAATTATATGGTACATTTGCTGTAAGGACAACCCATGTCAACTCACTAACCCCCGACCCACAAACACACATCTGGATATTTTACTGAATGCTATTCAGCCTCTAGCCAGTCCATTACCTCTCAGAAAGGCTGTTTTGTTTTCTGTTAGGGCATGACAATGGATTGGCTATGATGATTTCATTTCAAAATCACATCAACATAATATAATCAGATATCTTAAATGAACGAAAATGATGACAAAGAGGTTTCACGATGAAATCCTTTCAAGTCAATTCCATGTATATTTAAATTGATTGTTAGGCAATGGATTAGGCATGTGTCATGACCCTAGGGTTCAGGAAACTAGGTCAGAACATATTGAACAAGTCCTTTAATCTGAAAAATAGGCTGCTGTTCTAAAACTCTGTGAAGTTGATGCCAGGTTTTAGATTATACAAATGATCTCAGCAGACTTCAGCCCAACTTGGATAAACATATAGTTTACGGTCCAAAGAACAACTGTCCATAGAGGACAAATAGTAACACACACTATAACAGCAAACCCTCTGAGAAATATCCATTTGCAGGCAGTGCAACTTGAGATGGGGTGTGGAGAGATGTTGTGGTTATCTAGTGGTTTTAGAGTTGTGCCCTTTACTGTCCCTTTGTTATTTACACACCAGACACTTCAGCGTGATAAATGTTTCATCTGACCTTCTCAATTTATTTTCCTTCCTCTTAACCGTTATTTTATTTCCCTTGGACAGGCCAGGCAGTGTGTTAATGTGTGTGTGTGTGTGTGTGTGTGTGTGTGTGTGTGTGTGTGTGTGTGTGTGTGTGTGTGCGTGTGCGTGCTTGCATGTGTACATGCACAAACAGAGATGGTTGGGCAAACTCTGTGTGTGTGTGTGTGTCCCTTATTTTAAATGATTTCCTCACTCAAACAGGTGTTGCTGACAGTAAACTGGCCGGTAATGTAAAACGTAAAGAACACTAGCGGAATCAGACCATCCATCTAGCGTGTGTCTCTTCCAGCGTGTAAGGAGTTAAAGTCGCCGAAGGCCAGAGCAGAGTCAACACCGGCCACAGATCGTCTGGACTGCCCTGCCAGATCAATATCTGCAAATAATAAATTGGCTCCCCAGAGGGGTCGCACTAAACCACCAGTAACAATGCCCTGGAAAAGTCCACAATTGGTGTGTGTGAGACTCAATAAGGCAGGTGAACGACTGTGCAGGGGCACATCTTTAGCACTCCATAATAGAAAATTAATGGTGCTCAAATCAGTGCTGAGGGCACCCTGAGGGTTACCTAATAGGCCTAGTTAGAACTGTCATCCCTCCTAGAGTCGCCTAAAATATCACACGAAAACACAGCCAAGGAAGGAGAGAGGGATGGCGGGAGGATGAACGTCTGTGTGTACATGGGGTGTTGAGGGGAGGTGAGGGGGTTTCCCAGCTCTGCTATTCTGAGCTGCAGTATAATTAAGCAGTGTTACGAGGTATTAGACATGATACAGGTGTGCCAGCAGTCAGTGATCTAGAGCAAACCAATTTGATCGCGCATGCTCGTCTATCCAGATCTATCCCGTTCTACATCACAGATCTACACACGGATCCACTTAAGTTATACCACAGACAGAACGTACTCAATATAATTCAACATTACTAAAATGTCATTTCAGGTTTTACAAACATCAAATGAAGATTGTGTCGTGTTGTCTACCCGAACATAAGTTCAGTCCGATCCAACAGGCTGTTTAGAATTAGATCTATTTGCCCCACAGGCTGGTAATGAACCTTAAAAGCACAGCTGATCACTTATTCCAGCTGGTTTATTCCCCTGCTCCGCAAACACAACTATTGGATTCAATAAACACACTTCATATTGATCCTGAAGCAGCCGGCAGAACGCCAACACTTTCCAGACTCAATAAGATTTATTACAACATCACATGCAGAGCAGAACACAGACCAAAGTAAATGCACACACACACACACAGAAAAGGCAAAGTTTAAACACCCAATGATTTTAACGTCAAGGCACCGCACAGTCCAGTGCACACCTCTTCGACTGTTTCCCTAAACCTAATTTGCCTATGCATTTAAATAAGAGGGGCTGGGATGTGGCAAGGAGGGGTCTGTCCGTCCCCTATCCCCCCCCTCCCCGCCATGTCTCCACTTCAGCAAGTACAGTCTGCGGCGATGCCACACAACTCACCCTTATGCCGCCACGCTGCCGTCCTCCAGCACAAACAGACTGTGTCGTTCTCCGCAGGCCACTTGAGATATTCTCAGAGACGGCGGAAGGTTCTGGAACAAGCATGGTGCCAGCTGGAGAAGAAGAAGAGAAAAAAAGAAATAAACAAAGTTTCCAGTGAGGTGAAGAAACATATTTCGCATAGGCGCTGTAGTTAGTATACTCCATCAGTTTGGCAATCTTCCCCAAAAAAGCAAAGGCAGGGCTAACAGCGCATCTCCTCAATGTAGATCAACATCAACACAGACGAGCATGGACAAGAGAAGAAAACAAGAAACGGCACGTTCCTTTATGGCGTTGAGCAGTGCAGATCTGATGTTTATGTCCCTGTGTGTGTTGCCTGTCTGTCTGTCTGTCTGTCTGTGTATGCGTGTGTGTGTGTGTGTGTGTGTTCATGACAGTGCTACAGAGAGAGAGAAAAAGCCAACAGCCTATGAGAAGAAAAGAAAGGCTGGTTCCTCATCATGCGCTTGTTAGCTTGTCCAATCTATGGCAATCAGCGCGGTCCCAAGGGTTGAAAGACATAAGATGCCGGGAGAAAGGGAAGCCGAGGCTGAGGGAAAGATCAATACTGCACTGTGAAACAAGAAGTGTGGGCTATTTACTCTCCATTGATCCGGCGATGCTGTAGAAACACCTCACTTGGCTATTAAATTGAGGGTATAACTCTTGCAGTGGAGGGATTTTTTCCCCTCTACATCTCTCTCACACTTTCTCTCTCTGTTTCTTCACCCCAAGGTCAGAAAAAAGCTAAAAACATCCAGAAACAAACAAAAAAGAATTGCTTGGGCCAGGGAAAGTAATTAATCTGCATTAAAACACCAAGGGAGAAGACACTAACTACCCATCTTAAGTGAAATTTTGCTCAGGGCGACAATAGACCCTTGGCAGCATGGGATGGACTACTTTAGGACAAAGTGATAAATACAGTGAAGTGCTAGCAAGGGCAAGCGATTCACTATTTAAACTGTAGCAAAGGGGGCTTTAACCTTTTTTAAACAGTGCATAAGAAGGAAATACTTTGCAAATGTTGTCCTGACGGCCTTCTTGAGGTGCAAGGAGAGGCGGAGGTTTGATGGGGAATGAGATGGGGAGATACATATTTGAACAACAGATGATGGATATATGACTTTCTTTACGTAGACACACCATAGAGCAATGACAAAGCACAGTGTTATTAGATTACACCTAAGATTAACTCTGCATCACCGGTATCATCTGAATCATCAGTATAAACCAGTAGGGACCAATCCATAGAATATTAAAGGTTAGAATACTGTTTTGAATCAAGCCCCTGACCCTATATTTTAAATGTGCCATACATTTGATTTGTTTGACTCATGATGGTGAAAAGCATCTCCGGTCTACTGAAAAACACATCAGCGTCTGACCTGGCACGTACAACCCAACATATACAGTAACTGACTACACTGACTGTAGTGGAGAACATTCTGTAATACAAGTCTGTAATACTGTATGAAGGAATCACAGTGCTGAAATATAGGATGCAACCTACAGTATGTACTGTATTTTTAACAATATAGCCATTACCACAAAACCATCCAAAAAATCTATATGAGAACTCTCGACTGGACGTCAAGCATTACTTAATGTTGGATAAATGTTGATACCAGGGCTAACCCAATTGACTTTTGCAACAGCATTTGAACACAATCATCTATATTTAAACACCCATACAAGATAAATTCCCATTCCTGAGTTAATTCGGTCAGAGAAAGATTATGAGCAGAATAAGTAAGGAACATTAGGGATTATAATGCACACAATGGAAGCCTTAGAATGTGAAGGACACTACAGCAACTGGATATACAGCTGTTTATGTTTGCCTAAAACGTCCACGGTGTGGTCCATGTCCTTATTTAAGTGAAAACAATGTGCAGAAACAGTGATTAATTAACTAACAAATATGAAACATGAAAAACACAAAACTTCCACAATGATGCCCCTCCCCCTGCATTTGAATGAATCCAACAAATGACCAGTAACACATCTGATGTCATGGGGCCATTTCTCACAGTGTGAACCTCTCCTTCTCTGGATCTTTTCTCGCCCTGTTCTTCCACTACTCCTCCAGGAGCAGCCTTATTGACTGTGTGGCTGTATTGCAACAGCAGCCTCTAATGACTCCCTCAAGACTTCTCTATACCTCCTGCCTACCGGTACCCATGCAACCCCCCCCCCCCCCACCCTCGTCACCACTCCCCCTTCAGGCTTCAGTTCAGCAGCTAATTAACCCTCTCTAATAGCGTAGATTACATTAGCTTTGAGTCGCTCGCACCCTCCACCGGACTCACACTGCCACACAATGAACCCTGCCTTGCTTTACAAATCTGCCCCTTCACAAGAGCACAATTATGAATTCAAACAACTTCTTATCCACACTCACTCATCCAGGGAGAGAACCTCCCCTCGGCTCCCCACCCAGTGGGCCTCCGCCAAAGGCAAGGGCAGAGTAATGAGAGAGCTGAGGAGAGAGGGACCACACAACAAGATGGCTGTGGGAGGGGGGCCTTCTGGGTAAATCAGTGAGGTCACTATAGGTGTTTTATTCCCTGAGCCCACAGAAGCCCAGTGATAACCCTACATCTTAGCATTCCAATTGAGAACAGAACGGAATCTTAATTACTGTGGCTGGACAGAGCATTGATGGGGGAATATGGGAGTGGAATGGAGATTCCTGCTTTAAGTGGTCAAAGAGAGGGAATTAGACAGTGGAATGAATAACTTAAGCCAGCGTAAACCGCTTCCAAACCAAGTAGCACAATATGCGTGGTGATTCTATATGGTGCTCAGCCGTTTAAACGTCTGAAAAATGAAGGCTTGATGGAAGCCATCCTGCTACACCAAATGGAGCAGCCATAGTGACAGTTACGGTGAAATCTGACAGCATTGCCAAGGAGTTCAAACCAATCGGTCAAGTCCCATCGTGGCCCCAAATGCATTCGCCCTGATGTGATAGAAGGCTATTACACAGCATTCAACTCTCAGCTATAAGAAAGCAGAAATAAGGCACTATGGTTGGTTAGCCATCTTTGATGCAATGGAGGTAAGCTACATTACAGTGACGGCCCCATTAAACCTGGAGCTGGGCGGTTTTACACGCGCTGGTCTTGCCAGACCGTGAGAGTGCTCCAACCAATAAAATACATTGTCGCACAGGGAATAACTCTGAATCAATGAGACAAATATACTTTTACACTGGAAACATTTTCTCCACTTTTTTTCTCTGAGCACTTAGTGGTGTAATACGAATTACAATAAAAGGAGATACGGTGCCGGGAGGTGGGGGGGGGGGGGGGCTGTAGAAAAAAGAAGAACTAATGAA
>JAODOY010000024.1:2113546-2131024 GCA_025399855.1 Forbesichthys papilliferus | reverse complement strand
CCCCCCCCCCCCCCCCCCCCCCCCCCCCCCCCGCCCAGTAGAAAAAAGAAGAAAGAATGAAAGAAGGAAAGAAATGGATGTAATCTGCCCCGTCTAAATGTAAATTGGTACATTTGTAGTGAAAGGACATTCTCATGTTTCTTTGTCCGAACAAGTAATTTCCTCTCCATCTCGCCTCTATGTGAGGCCTGCCGCTGCAGCATTTTCTGCAGTACAGAGCACTCCCCTTTCTATTTCAATAGGACAGCTCATTTGCTAGACTCCGGGCCCAAACTGCTGACTGGCTCTTTTATACTGTGGTCTGTGCGCGTGACTGGGTGTGTGAATGTGTGTGTGTGTGTGTGTGCATGTGTGCGCAAGTGCGCTGTGTACAAGCGCGTGCGTGGGGGAAAAGCAACACAACAGAGAAAGAAAGCTGTGTGTAGGATGACTATAAAGTGTGATGGGAAGCGCAGATGAGAGAGAGAGCGTGCCTACTGTACCATTAAGTTAGGCAGAGATCATTAGATATATAAGGCTTCAGCTATGCAAGGTCAGGGCCAGAATGCTTTTTTTCATTTGTATTTTTTCTTATTTTTCTTTAGGATAGCGGCAGAGCAGCAAAACCTCTCACTCCTGTCTTCAACCTCCACTCACTATCTCTCCCTCTGGACTGCAGGTTTTTTATCCATGCCCCTCTATGCGTTTACTGACATTACCAAGGCTTATGAGCCAAGGACACACAGTAAAACACACACAAGGCTTTGAGCTGGATATTGGCCCCATTGTGGGGTAAAGTCGTTGGCTGGCTGTCCCTCTCTCAGGGTGAATGAGGCTGTTTTACTTTTAGCAGGTGCAGCACACTTGCCTGACTATCCAGTATTTTTCATTAACGCTGTCCTTTAAAGTAGGAGATCTGTGACTGGCAACCCGCCCCGACAACAGTCCTTGAACACACACATGCGTGCGTGCACACACACACACACACACACACGCGCGCACACACACACACACACACACACGCGCACACACACACACACACACACGCAAGAAAGCACAAAACACATGCACACCCAAACTCCCTGTGGATTTGTGTGGAGTTTTTTCCTGGGTGAAATCCACTTTGTGAAACAACAAAACCGCCCTCTCAGGTCTAACACGCACACTCACAAACACCACATTTCCACTCTCCATGTGACAGAGGTTCTCCTGAGTCCACTCAAGGACAAAACACTCTTGGCCCTGGATGGCAGGCCGGCTATGCTGTTAGCAACATAGCGTGTTCATCAAGATAATGATGGATAGCTTTAAAACGAACCCTCAGCGCTCCAGAGATGAATGGCCAGCTCGCCTTCTGACTCAGCACTTTGGCCTTTTTCCCCCATTGTGCGCTTTATCACACAAACACCCTTACCAAGCCTAAGATGGAGATTAGCAAGGGCCTGCCTGCAATATGGGCCACGCAAATGTCCATCAATCACCTCGCGTCAATGAGCAGAGGAAAACACACAGACCAGAAGCATCTCCACGCATTCCCGCTCCAGCGTGATGCTGCCGCCCGTGTTAAATCCTTAAGAAGAACATTACGGGGTAATGACAGTCAGGCGCATGAATACATCCATGATGAGATAAGGCAGGATATAGAGAATAGGCGCGAGAGAGAAGGAGAGGCAAGCGGAGTGTAAAAGAATGCCTGCCCTGCTCTTGACCGTCTCATTAGGCTAATGTTTTTTTATAAGGCACTTCAAATGTCAAGGCATTGGTGGATTTAGTGTAAACTTAAATTCCATTACCTGGCAGGCATTAATTGCTAACTGAGCCCAGAGATCTTTCCCCAGGGGCCTCTATGTTTCCTCTTCGTCATCTGGCTAACTATTCTGTCTAGACTAACTTAGAGCACCGTAATCCACCACGGGGATCAATAAACTGCACATAATTCACCTCCAATAATGAGCTTTCACTTCAACACCAGCGCCAGCCCACTTCCCCGGGAACCAGCAGGGGCGTAAAATGATAATGTAATTATTAAAAAGACAGACAAAATGAGTAAGCACTTTCGCGCAGAGGGGGAGGGCGAATGGGGCCTCAATTAGACACACTTAAAGCTATCAGTGTTATTCGAGACAAAGCTAATCAAGGTAGATACAGAGGCGTCCATTTCAGCAGGTAATGGAATGACGCTGCCCGACTCTCCCATTTCCCCAAGCTTGTGATGTCATCGAGGCCACCGAGCTGTCACGCCTGACTGGCTGCTATTTAATGGAGTACAATGGATGTGGTTTCATCCTCCATTCAGATATGCTGAGGCGGGGACTCAGAGAAGGAGCTCAAGATGAACACTAACAGCTGCAAATGAAACCAGGTCTGAGCTTTTATCATATATTATACACTATTATTAGAATAATAATTATTATATAATCATATCACTATTATTACCATAATTCATCTTTATAGTACGGCAATAGGCAATGATTATGTATGTTGTACATGTTGTGGTTATTGAAATCCACTTAATTCAACATGAACCTACTGTAACTGCTGAAAATGCCCTCTCAATATAATGTTGATGCAATATGCAGCAGCAAACAAGAGGCTGTCTTTTAAAGCACCAGAAGAGATTTGGTGCGGAACAAAGTACTTCACCTGGGGCCTTATCAGCTTAAGTACTGTTTCTCCAATTATATGCATCCTTGAGCTCGAGTCAAATAAGGAGAGGCTAGTCTGTTGTTTTTTTTTTTTACACCCAAATGCTCCTGATTCATCTGTGGGCAATGGGAGGTCCAGGACGGATAAATCAGGCCTTTACAGAAGGTTTGCTCCCACTGTTTATCTGCTGGTGACATTTGCTGCGCGGCCTTAGCCGCAACATAATTACCCCACTTATTCACCAAGCAGGAATCATGCCTGGTGGGAGTGCCCTGCCACAAAGGTTGCAAAACTTAAGGCTACGTTCTGTCTTGGGAGTTCAATGGCCGTGGCTTCATCAAAGGGTTCCATTCATTTTAACCCCAGCATGGCTCCAGTTAAGCACAGTCCAGTGGATGATGAGCATTGAGCTGTGGGCCAACAACAAAGACGATGACGATGACGATGATCAATTCACGGTTGACTGCACACACCCATTCCCAGCACACTGCAAAGGATTTTGGCACCTTGGAATGTCACTGTTTCCACAGAGGACTGGCATTTGGAGAAGGCTCTCTTACCCCAAGAGCCAGAATGCTTGCTATCCATATCCCAGCGAGGCAGACTGTCGGGACAACAACAATGAGATACCAAACAGAGAATGATTTTGTTTTTATGACATAATTAACGTACAGTAATTAAGTGTACATTATCTTTTAAAAAAATCCAGTACATTGTTATTATTAATTGACATCCTGCAATATTGATTTCAGGATGTTTCATCAAAACATATTTTCTTTAATTTCTTGATTTCTCTTACTCTTATTTCTCATGAAAACACTATAAAACCTTGTTTGTGTTTACACAACCATGGCGTGTTTAAGGCAGACAATGGCAGAACACTGGCACAACTGTAACAGATGTGTACCCACTTGCATGTCCTCCCTTTCCCCCTCTCTGCCAATCATTGTCGTTTTAGATGAATTATTATGCTAATTGTACTGAGAACACACCCAAATTCAGCTTAACAAGGAAACTGCCAATTAAAACTAGGGACATTGTTTCTCTGCTGGTTGCTGTGAAACTCCTCAACTGCCCCGAGTTCTCAACACAGCCTTATCTGTCAAAGACAGTCAGCACAGATGGATGACAAGTGGAGAGGGGATATTTGGTTGAGGTTGTGCGGTAATGAGCATCACGTGGTCTCTGCGTTCAGATTTCAGGCCGTCTCTCCTGATCTTAGAGCTGCAATCAACACTGGGCCATCTGCAACAGTGTAATTAACATAATTGGTGTACATTTCATGCTTATATAGAGTACATTTTTACCAACTATTCTTCGCCCTTAACAAGACGAGCTGTGGAGACGCTGTGGAGAGCCACGTTGTTGATTAGACACGGAGAGAGGGCGCAGACAGCGAGGCTCGTTGTCTCGCTGGATGAACTGACAATCAGGGCTCGGTGAACGGCCAGGTGTGAGGACCAGAGTGCAAGTAGGCCAACGTGCGTCTGACACAAGCACCTTCTCTACACCTGGAGCTCTGGTGAGCGACAGGCTGTGCTGTCTACTCAGACAGCTCACAAGCAACACTCAAAGCCTCATCCAGCTGTTCAGCCAGAATAAATTGAACTTGATTAGAATTAATCGCACTCGCACAAGTGTAATCTGCAAATATTCAGGAAAATATTGAGAGAAACCTCCGTGCAGCGATAAACAAAGAATAAAACTTGGGACTACAGCAGTGTGCCCTAGTTCTGACAGTGTACACTGCATGCACAGCATTTCCAAACTAGCAAGACAGATGTAGATGTTTGGATACTTTGCACTGTGGAGGTGCACCAGGCAGGAAGCCACCATCAAACTGCACCTGGTGTATTCTATAGGTTTGGGAAAGAGAAGAAGGGGGGAAGTCCTGTGTACTGAATCAAGTACTTTTAACAGAACGACCACCGTGTGTGTGTGTGTGTGTCTGTGGCACACTATGTATGAGGAGAAGATTTTACGTGCAGCGCAGGGCTGTATTTTATAAACTTATAATTTTCTATGTAGGCTATACTAATGAAGATAGTAAAGAGAGTATTAACCAGGGGCATAACCGTCCACGATTCGGTTCATATCTTTTATTTTTCTTTAGGGATATACAATGGGCATTTTTTTCTGCCATTTATTTTGTTTGCTCTGTAGACTAATTTCTTTCTTCTATAATTTCTGCCACTAGATGTCAGACTAAGTGCACCAGCTTCTCAGCAGGACATTATGTTTGATTATCTGTTTGTTGCTATATTCATGTGTAAAAAAGACACATTTTAAATCAATAATTTTGAATATTAAAGAGAAGAACCATGTAGCGTCATTGCAAAACGTTACACAATGCAAACAGGCAAAAAACAGCAAACAGGTTATCCCACACTGGAAGTGACTAGCAGTGACGTAGCGGTGAGAGACAATTGAAAGTCAATGTGATTCAGCGACTTGAAGCAATGACGGGTGACATAACAGTCGGCGACACAAAGTGGGCGGGTACCGAGTTAAGCTAATTTCAACTTTAGGTGACGCAATTGAGGCGACTACAACAGGAACTAAGGATATCGTTGATTGACAGGTTGACTAAAACATTTAGAGTGGGAAATCTACAAGAGGGATACCTAGGCAACAAAAGCCTGGAATGTAAACAAGCTACCAGTTTTCAGCTACAAAGCGACGGGCGATGAGTGGATCGCATGCAGTGTGTCCGGGGCTTTAGCAACCACTTAGAAAGGGCACAAGAGGCCGCGGCCTGACACAGAATTCAAAATAAACTGACAGTTGGGTGGATATCATAGATATTATATTGACACACCCCAGAGAATATAGCCACATGAAAGTCAGGGTAAAATGTATGCCTAACCCACCCAGACACGAATGTACTATACAGTAGCAGTTTTCCATGTGTGTGAACCAGTGTTGTAGTCAAGACCGCAGAATTCGAGACTAAGTATTGACCAAGACCAGAGTATCTCGAGGCCGAGTCATGACCAATACTTTGAGGAATCGATAACGAGTCAAGACCAAAACTTTGAGGAGTCAAGACTGAGACCAGACTATATGCACATCTCAAAAGTATCTTATGATCCACATTCCCATAAAAACACACAAAAAACAAGTGAAGACTCCTCTTAATTGTAGGGTTATGTTCATTTAAATCAATACCAGAATTGTATAAAACTTTGATCAATGAAACATTTATTTTTCTAAAATGTTTCTCTTGTTAATTAACACAATTCATGTTAAAAAATCCCCTGTGCAAAAGTGTCAATGCAACACTGCTTAATAAGAGCAAGAGAAGGGATTGAACATCAGGACAGCTCCAGTGGATTAGTGGATGTCTAATTTATGTGTTCATAGTGTGTGAATCCACTGTTGCTTATTATCTTTCGCTCAGAAATCATGTCACTCTCTCTACTAGATGTAAAAAAAAAAACTAGTGTAGTTATGCTTGTCTTCCAGTATATCAAAGTCACAGGCTCAGCAGCATCACAGACCAAAAGTAGACAAATGCATTGATGCTTAGGCTACGCATGGCCAGCCCAGCTATGAAAAGGTGCTAATATTTTAACCACAACATACACAGAGGAAGTGGGATAATACTCTCTCTTAGGACGCAAATATTTTGATAGAAAATATTAGCTTCGTGCTATATTTATTTGTTTAATATTGTATCACCCAGGCCTTCTAGAATGTTTAGTAACACTTTTACACTTGTATGTCTCTCATATCTCAGCCATGAAGTCTACTGTTCACATTCAGTAATGTGTTTGCCCTGCAAGTAATTCCTGGTGGTGGTGTTCCCTTCGTTTGCCAAAATATTTTAGATATATTTATATTTTAGTTTAGATTTGACTTTATCTTGTTCAGTGTCGACCTCATTGAAGCCTAAATGTATCCAAACAAACTATGAAGGGATCACGGAATTCCCTTGGTAAAAATCCTGTTGCACACTGGAGATGAAGCTGAAGAGTTTTCAGAGCTTCTCGATAGGCTACTCACTGTTGCTAATGAAGATATGAAGATATAGCCACACTGCATTGATGTGAAGTAGGCTATATTATGCAAGTGTGAAATTCATCGCTAAATGCTGTTGGACTGGACGGAGGCATGCTGTAGTATTTTAGTACAGTAGGCCTACAGTTTAATGCACACATTGGAGTGTGTATTAATAACCCAGTTCAGACGTGAGGAATATTAAGCCGTGAGTGGTTCTACATGTTTACATTTTTTTAACTTTTGGTTTACTTTTATCTCTACCTTGTACTAAGCGGGAGGTTACTTCCAATCACAAGATTTATGATTAGACATGCGCAGAGCGGCAATGCATATATTCCTGCAGTTGTGGATTTATTATATTGTATTACTGAATTTATTTGTATTTAAAAAAGACTCAAGGGGTTTGTGGCGTGTTGTCTACTTCTTTTTCTGACAAATGACCAGTCCCAACCAGTATGACTAAGACCACATAGTCAGCAATTTTAAGGACAATTATTGGCCTACAGAGGTTTCACAAATTTCACAAAACATTTATAAAATCCATTCAAGCTCAGAGAGAGGAAAGTCCCCATAAGTTAGCTGTCTCCTTCGCTGTGTGTGTGAAGAGATGAAGTATGCAAACTGTCTGATTTGAAACTTGTATCTAATTGTCTCACGTCATGGGTCTGGGCCAGGGCATTGTTGCTTGAAGAATAAATTGGGTAATTCAATTAAAGTGCTTTCCAAAGACACATCATAAGTGATGGAGAATGACTCTAACCCAGGCCTGAACCCTATGCCCCCCCCCATCGCTCCGCCTGCCTGACAAATGGATGGCAGTATATAATTGAAACACATTGCTGCCAGCGTAGGTCAATAACATCGCTTTCTCCGCTCACCAGCACCAGATTAACAGACTCCATTTTATCTCCCCTCGGTTCGTCCCAGTTTGACAGAGCGGCAGCATGAGCTGCTTATCCATAAAGCATGCCTCTTATCTTGGAAATAAACAAATACATAGTGTGCAACGGCCCGATGTCTGTCCAGGCATAAGGACTGCTTAGTTTTAGGCAAACAAGCGGGCAATGTTTTGTTTAACACATCAATGACTCGAAGATTAGCTGTCTCTTCAGAAAACCATACGGAGAGTCTCTTAATTTCACAAGTGTAATATGAATAAGAAGATCAATAATACATTGTATTATTAAAATAATAATAAGAATAATAATACCACCATTTACATTTACAGCATTTAGCAGACATTAAGATCTATTTTGATTTTAGAATTATATAAACTCTAATATGACTGTCATAACAGTTTTGATAACAAGTAAACCCCGACCCCCGTCCGACATTTAAAGACACCGAACGCAAAACCATCACACTGTTTGTGCATGATAAACCTGGAGGATTAATTATCCTAAGCACAAGTGTAATATGAAGCTAAAATCGGTGATTAAATGTATGCCGAGACATCACAAACACAGGCTTAAATTAATTTGATAAACAAATGGGAAAAGTAAGGTTAAAGGATCAAGGGTAAAAAATGCTCCAAAATCTCCCACATATCACTTTCTTTTGTATAAGTATATGTTAGGTTAGATGGAGTTAATTGAATCTGGTCCATCTAATTTGTTTACAGCTGAGCCATGAGGACAGAAATACATAATTCCTGACTGTAAACAACATACTGCATGAATGAATACCATCAAAATAAACTCCTATGTGGGATATGTGCACCCATCACTGCCATGCATGTGTGTAAGTAGAATGATTGCTTGCGGTATGTATTTTTTACCACTGTTGTAGGCATATGTTCATGGACGGGTGTGCCCACACGGAACACACACACACACACACACACACAAATTAGCCATGGACGGATATTCAATTAACTTCATTGTCAGGAGTGTATGTAGGGGAGGGACGTGATGCACAGTACAGTAATCCACAATGAACAACAAGGTGGCAGCTCCATTGTCTGTCTGATGGATGGAAATAGTTTGCAGGCGTGCTCGACCAACAGATTAGACCACTGTTTTGGGGGGTTGAGATAAGACAGCAGACAACATGGCCGTACCCCCACTGCTTACCCGCTTTTATTACACAAGGGGAGTCAGCCTATACAATATCTATAATCCTTGTCTTCCTCACTATTAGGTTATGTGACATTACTTTGCATTGCAGCCCACACACTCAATCCACTTCTTTCTTTCTTTCTTTCTTTCTTTCCCTCTCATCAAGGGGAATGCTAGAATAATAAGTGAGCTAACACTTTAGATACATTTGTGCATTATATCAGAAGCATTAAGTTAATGTCAAACAGTCTTTCTCTGTAGCTTCATCAATAGAAGATTTTATTATTTATTTCTTTTCTTTTTATATTGCTTTCAGGCAGAGTAACCCCAAGCCAGTTGTTTTCTATACAACTCTGTGTTCAGTGCAGTGCACCCATGTCTGCCTGACGCTTTATCCTTCCTCTAAGTACTGTACTTTTTCCATAACATTTTATTATAGTATCTTGACCTTAATGGTGGCGCCACTTTCAGTTGAGTAAAATCAATTCTGTAGTGACAGCAGAGATATGACCTTAAAACTGTCAATCATTCAAGCTTTACTTTTTAATTTGCCATACAGCAACATAAAATACTGTCAAAAACATTCACCTCACGGTTCACTATATTTTTCAGGCCAGATGTGGTATGTATAAAATAAAGTGAATGTGTGAAGAAAACCGTTTTCATGACCTTGGAGTCAGACTGGCATCTCCTTTTTCAAAGGAACATAGCCAGTGACTTCTGTTTATTGATGGAAGAATATTGGAGAATATTGGCATAAAATAACATAGTCATGACATCTACATATTAACCCCTTGACGCCGATTGAGGCGTATTTACATGAGATCGCTTCCAGTCAGAATGCAGCCGAGATAGTGTATGTATTCCCCCAATTCTGGTTTGTGCATGTTCATTGTACACGTACTGTAAGAACCTTGCTCTGGTTTCTTCTAGGACCGGTCCGAGTGGAAACTACATCCGGTTCAAGGATGCTTATTTTTGGATTTATCGCATATTGAGGCTTCAAATATGATGAAATTTTGCAAAAGTTGTGCTAAGATAAAAAAATATATGTCCCAGCTTAGTGTTTGCTTCTACAGCTAACCATTTTGGAATATTCTTTACGTTATTTGACTATTTCTGTTTGTCGCTAATTCGCTACATCTGTCCAGATTCACGGGTCGGCCAAGATGCCACATAGGTCCCGTCTGGGTCTTCACTGTCGCTAATATGTATCATACCTAAATTTATATATTTTCTATGTTCTATATAAAAAATGTACTATTCTAAAATAAATGTAGCATCACCTTAAAAGCAAAAACACTAAATGTATTTGTATCTATTATTGGAAATATAACACAAAAGGTTATCTACATATTAAATCACCATTATTTGTATTTCTAAAAATGCCAAGCTTCAAAGCAAAATTCTATTTGAAAAATAAATACAATTTATATTAATATACAGTATATAATCTGTAAATGTGCATTGTTAATTAAGAAGTTATATATTCTCAAATGATCAAAAACGCTTTACAACTGGTTCATGACAACAAAACATAAATAAAAATATGTACCCACAGAGCACAGAGTCATATTCCCATTACTGGGTTAATGCCATTACAGTAATTAGGGTATCAGCTACTCAACGTGGCCTGCTTTTCTCAATGCCACTGGAGAAGCTATGGTACATAGAAAATAGAGGTTTTAGCTGAACATATGTGATTATAATTAACTGAAATGTGGGTCAGCAGTGATATACCCATCAAACACAGCTTTAGGCTACGGAATTCCTTGGCACTGATACAGCCAGGTAGAAAAGCCTGTGAAATAGTATGCCAATATTGGGCATGTTGTGTGCTGTGTTGGCGGTGCGGACCACCTCCTGTAAGCATTGATCAGCCAAATTCTAGAACACACTACATTGCCAGAAGGTTCTTCTAACAGCTGTTTGTTCCAGGGGCAACTGCCTATTTCAGATTTGCTTAAGTAAAAATGATTATTGCCAATTATATGCCCATTAATTGTGCAAGCATGGGATGCTGCCAGCTGTTTACATAGGAGAGAAAAATAGCCTTTCTTGCTTAAATGTTCCCTGATAGCCAAAAGCACAGGCTCTCAAACCAAATGGTAATTACAACTATCCACAAAATGTACTGTATGTACAAAATAGATAAATTCTAGTTAAGTGTTTAGTAATTTGCAAACATTTAAGTAATTTCTGAGAATCCATCTATGAATAAGGAAAACATGTATTATATATGTATTTATATAGTCCAGCTAAAATGTTCACAATAACATTTGAAAGTGAAAGTGAAAAACTTTCTCCTCCAAAGCCTTTAACCCAGATAAATGTCTTTCCCGCAACTCTCTAGTTTACACCGCTGAACTGTTGCTGCATACGTGATGAATGGTTGTCAGCTGCTCTGGCAATCTGGCCAGCTTTAACTTGACCCTCACAACAATAGACCAAGACCTTCTGCTTGCGCCCCAGACCAACAGAAAGAGCTGAATTTAGTATTTTCACTGGTCCAAAGCTGACCTGGGTACAGCTTGCTAAGTCTCAGAGCAACGCACTTTTATTCCCCCAAGCTCAGCCCTTGCTCAGCCTTAGCTCCAGACTTCCAGGAGGAAGCATCCATTGTAAGTGTCATTAGCTGGTCTTCGACCTCTCCCTGAGCCGACCCTATTAGAGAAGCGAACCTGTCTCACCTCAGAAGAGGCGCGCCGAGCTAGCAGATGCTACACTATGAGGCTAGAGGGATAAACAGTACGGCGGCGAGCTGCCGCACCGCGCGCAAGCATATACGGTAGGAGAGAGACAGATGAATGTTGGAAATGATCAGAATTATTCAAGCATTTCCAACCCTTGCTGCTAGCGCATCCCTGTTATTCTATTTGTCTTTCACCACTTAAACTGTAAAATCATACACAGAGCTGCTATCATTTCTCTCGCTCCGGTTTGTTGCCTCACTTCCACAAAATAACACATCATTGGACAGATAGCATCAATTCCACCCGTGGTAATCCCAGCACCTCTGGTTGTATCATTCATTCAATTTCATCCCCCCGGCTACAGCAAACATTACACACTGCATCAAGATTACAGCGGAGAGGTAGAATGGGAGAGGAGAAAAAAGGGCTGTATCCATCATTCCATGATGCCCCTGTTATTGTGACACATCAGATTCAGTGTGGTGTGTGTGTGTGTGTGTGTGTGTGTCTCTGGCATGCAGAGAGCAGACTCCCCCTAGCATGCCGTGATCAGCAGCCTCCTGGCAGTAGGCGGTCCGAGTGGATTTGTGGGGGTCGCCTGACTCCAACAACCTCCGTTATAGTGGCTGGGCCCTGGCCGCTGTGCTTGTTTTAGCTGATGCAATTAACCTTGTGTGGTTGTAACCTCACAACCCCGCCCACGTGCCTGAAGGACAGGGGATGAGATGAATAATTGTCAGGAAAGGTGGATGTATGTAACTGTAGATGGATAATTCTCTTTCTTCCTCTATGACACGTACGAGGAAACATCCAATTCACAATATCAACCTTCCTATAGACACATTTACTATTTGTCCCTCCGATGGGAATAGTTCGACAGCTTACAAAAACTTAGTTCAGGGTTCTTTACCTTGTTAGTAGTGCACCTCGTCACAAAGCAAATTTCAGATTTTTGTTAACAGACGAAAGTGACAAGGAGGTGTTTGTCAGGTGTGTATTTTATGGGTTGTATTCCCACAGATATCTAAATTGGTAAAATGGTATAGCATTGGTTATACTATAGGGCACAGGACAGGTAATATAATGCAGAGCCAAGATCATTTCATAGCGTGGATGATTAGATTAACCAAAACATGGTAAAGAAAGGTGTGGACAAATGTGATTATTGGAAGTTCAGAAAGTGTTGTAATAATGTGGGAGCATTTTGGTACACTGCATGGCTGCCTATATCCATTGTAACACATTTTTGGTCTGGATGGCTGGCTGGCTGGTTTTGCGGTAGAGTCTGCTGTGCTGTCTCTCCTTGGGGGAAAGCAGGGGGAAGATGAAGGGTCAGTGTCAGCCTGCCTTTTAATGGTCAGGACTGTGGTTAGTTCCACTGACTCTGGCCTCTCCCCTGTGACTCCGGGTCCACTCCACATAACTGGCCATAATTCAACTCATTTGGCAGTTTGGGGTCTCTGAGGTCTGGGGATAAAAAGTGCAGAGAGGCCTAATGGCAGACAGAAGGACCAGCTGAGGGCACTTCTTATGAGATCTCCACAGGAGAACATTTCTGGAGCAGGCCCTGGAAACCACCATGATCCATTAGGTGGTGAACAGGAGGAACATAAGAGCGATTCAGAGGGAGTGGTGCAGATCTTCAGGTACAGAGAGGCCTCTGTTACATTCAAGTGTTAGATTAGATTCATGTCTGAAGAACGAAAACAAAAACCTTTCAACAAGCATGTCAATATTGCCATTACAAACCATGTTTACACAGTATGTCTGCAAGCGAGATCTATGGCTTAATTGTTCCCGGTATCCAACCAGGAAGCCGCACTATAACTTTAAACCAGAGCCAATGAGTCCTCACAGCGAGATATGCAGTAATTCTACTCCTCACACTGTAGATAGCTGCTGGTGTTGATTAGCAGCGAAACACGGTGAATGAGGGTCATTAACGGACGGTTTTAGAATAACAGTGATGAGGGGGGACTCGGCGGTCCGTTCTCTGTGTCTCTGCAGGGGGCGTCGCCTCCTAAGGGGTATTAATTGAGATGCTGTAGGAAAAGGAGGAAGAGGACTGTGTGTGTGTGTGTGGGGGGGGGGGGTCAGTGTGGGTGTGTGTTTGATGGAGGATCAGTATTATGGAGAGGTCTAGTCTGGGCATGTTTTGGAAGGTCCTAGGAGGAAAGTGGGGGAGAAAGAGGGAAAGACAGACAGAAAGAGAAATTAAGTGGGAGGGGTGTGTTTATGTGTGTGGGTGTGTCTGTGTGTGTAAATGAGAGAGAGAGAGAGAGCGAGAGAGAGAGCAAGAGAGAGAGAGAGAGAGAGAGAGAGAGATCCCTGATGACCCCAATATATGTGTTCACAACATAATTAAATAGTGTTGAAGCATGCAAATTGATAATCAATCCACGCTGATGTGAAAATTATAACAAATTATAACATGGGTAACATGGTATTTCCTTATTTCCATACCCAAAAGCCTTGCCATGGGTTGTTAATGTGTGTGTGTGCGCGTGTGTGCGTGCATGCGCGCACGTGTGTGTGTGTACAGAATGTGTGTGCTGGCTTTCTTTGTAACCCATCTCAAGGATACCTTGTATTAAAAGAAAGAAATAGGTCAAGAAATTATTTTTCCCCTCTTGTTCCTAAAAGCCAAATAAAATACGGGATAGAGCAATCCAAATTATCTTTGCGAAACAGATGGTGCAACTCCATATAGCAACTACAAAACTATTCCTAATAACTCCCCACATTAACTATCTTTTCCCACAATACCTTTTAATAATTATCTGAATATAAAATACAGAAGGTTAAAAGTAGAAATCATCTGATATGTGAGGTACTTCTTCACAGAATGAGCACCTAAGCTAATGCCACCACTTCAATACCTCTCTAAGTACTTCTATGCGATCACTCATACGGTATTAATAGTTTGTCTGCCCGTGTCACTAAAGCAACTGTACTGTAGTGTTTACGTGTATGGCATGTCTGTGTACTTGAGTGTTGTTCAGTATAACCCATTATGCATACTGTACTGTACTTGAAAATACTGTACGAGGAATAAACATCACCGAGCTTGTTGGGTGAGGGAGAGAGGGAAATGCTTAAACCTGACAAATGGGAGAGAGACGTTCAGTGTTCCAAGTGGCAGCAATTTTGGGATTAGGAATGACCGGTTGAGGGACATGTATATGATGTGGAGGTTAATCACAGGCTGCAGTTCAGAATGTTGCCCATCGCCGCATTGCAGTGCAATCAGGACTGTGAGAGAATAAGTGGGTCATAATATGAGACCTTGATTAAAATCACGGTGATTATAGTGTGGCTTAAACTCTGATTTTGTGGGTTCCCCATCTGTCCTTGAGGAGTGGTATCCATATGCATGAAAATAGACACATCCGACACACAGACACACATGCATTGTCCTACAAACACACACGGTATTTGTTAATAATGTATAAGAAACATCCGTACACACACGTATGATCTCACATACTGTACATAAGTGTGATTTCTGAGATGTGTTCCACCAAAACCAATACATAGCCCAGGTGCGCACGCACACACACATACACTAAACAACCGCCTACTGTATATATGGTCTCCCACTAATGAGCACCTTCATTATTTTCTTCATTAACAAAATACAGAATCACTGGAAAAGAATATTAGCAGGAGATTAAATGGCACTCTAAGTATTTGTCTCCGCTATTTTAAAGCACAATATAACTGTGAGGAAAAAAATGTCACGTTGTTTTGCTAAGAATTGTTTTGCTTTCATAACAATCCTCAGTGTATAAGGCACAATACACAATATGGTACACACGCACAAACGCACACACACAAACAAACATACAGTACACGCCTTGACCCCTGATCTTTTAATGAAATACAGTGCCTACTCTACAGTGGAACCTCTGGTGACAATATACTTGTACACATTCAAGATTTACTGAATTCTGCATTTTGTTAAGACAAGTTTTAAAAGAGTAACTGCTGAATCAATACACTGCATTGCGTTTTCCATGCTATATTCTGCTAAGTTGAATGGGAGTTTATCTGAAAAGTACAAGGCTAACCCTGCTTGTGCCATTTAACAGCAATGTGAAATCAATATATGGTCTGAAATGGCAGGGGGAAAAACATTGTAAACCGGTTATTGACGTGTTAAAGTAATTTACACTTGCTAGTACAAGACAGATCGTGGCAATATTTATTTAGCTGGCAAGCGGCAAGCTGGCGGTGGGAAAACGATACAGCAGCTGTAGCTATCGCCAGATGCTGGCGTTACAATGTCCGTCCATCAAACCGTCCACCCCCCCCCCCCCCTACTCTACAGTCCCCCAAATGGCTGGTTCCCTTTTTGCTGCAACCTGACAGCCTTAAAACAACTGTATAATTAGAGCTCCATCTGTCACGCAGGCTGAGTCGCGCTCGGAATACGGCAATCGGTGGTACGCGGAGACACCCAAAGAAAGTAGCGGCGCGGACGCAGCGACCATGGATTAGCTCCGAGAGGCTTTGGCCTGGGTGTGCACTGATCTATGCTAATGAGCGAACATAGACGATGGAGCAGTATTGACAGGAGAACTTGTGCTGTAGTTAAAGCTTATAATTAAAACTCAAATGGTATATATTGGAAAAGTATGGAACAGCATACAATTTTGCATAACACAATAGGACAGCACGTTTACTATGCAATTAGTCAAGCGTGTTACTCTCCTATACTCACAACCTATCCTAGTTCCCACCTCTGTGGATAAAGAAAAGTGTAAAAAGGGACTTTAGTATGAGAGAGAATACGCAGCTATAACATGAGCTACGATCAGCGGCTACAATTAGGAAGCACAATGTAAAATGTCACAGTGGATCTGTATCATTGGCAGCCCTGTCACAGGAAAAGGCCAGGAGGAGAGGAGGAGAGGCGTGTATTAGAGAATCCCATCGGCACAACTTGTTTTAGTAGCGTGAGACAAAGGAGCGTGTAGCGGTGTGGAGGAACTGCTATGGCACACCGGTCCAGATGCCATCATGTCTCGTGTCACTACAATCCTATTAGAGCAGGAGCGGGAACAGGAGAATATGATTAACTGGCAATTTGCATTAGTCCTCTTCCGGATGACGACATGTATGGGGGTCACAGCCTCGTGTAGGTCAAGTGTGTGTGTGTGTGTGTGTGTGTGTGTGTGTGTGTGTGTGTGTGTGTGTGAGAAACTATAAATAAATCTCCAATACACTTTGAAAAATATATACAGTATATGACAGGTGTAGCTTGATAAAAATACAAAATAAATTGGTAAAACTAATAATTCCAATATTTATAATTAAATCATTATATTTATTATAATTACAAAGTAATAGTTAGCAAAAAGGCATTCATGAAACATAATTTACATTATAATAAATGTTTATTCCAAACATTTAACTAGTGTTCTATTTAGCATGCTTTACAAAATTATATTTTGGGAGAAATTGACAGATTAAGTAAAGTAATTTGGGCCCACAGTTATACTTTTCTTCCTAACAATGATGTTTTCATAATTTTGAACCCATCTGTATGTAATGAGAGTGATGAAAGACTATTTAATTTTCAGCTCAGCATCATTTTGACATCTCAGCAGGATATAATAAACCATGTGCAGATTCCTTTTGGTTTTTGATCAGGTTGGGATGGCCAGCCTCCCAGGCAGATTCATTATTTTTGGGGAGCAGATTAAAGGCAGGTCCAGGCACGCCCTTTGTTATCGTCACCAAACGTCCCTGGCTCGTGATTCTGGGCAAATGTAGAATTATCACCTCCGCACGTGCACATGTAGTCATGCAATGCCAGACATGCACTCAAGCACACACACACGCTCTTCATATCCAAGTCTTGACTTGTTTACATATTTAGTCTAGTTTGTAGACTACCTTCACCACAATGTTAGAAGCAATAGGCAATAATCCCTGCACTCTATGCATTTTAGAATTAGACATAAAACCCTTGGAAATACTGCGTCTCTGTTCGTTGAGCTACAGTAAAACAGTAGACTATAGGACTGGCACAATAAAGGCTCCCTCTAGTGGAAGTGGATTAAACTTTGAATGAAAGTATCCGTTCTTTATAAAAA
>JAODOY010000024.1:2086452-2107683 GCA_025399855.1 Forbesichthys papilliferus | reverse complement strand
TCTCTCTCTCTCTCTCTCTCTCTCTCTCTCTCTCTCTCTCTCTCTCTCTCTCTCTCTCTCTCTCTCTCTCTCAGGCCACATGTCAACTGTGTAAAAAGGAAACTAGTGTCTGTCTGAAGAGAAGATGGTGTGTGTGTGTGTGTGTGTGTGGGTGGGGGGGGGGGTTGTCTCTCTTGGGTCTCAAGAGGGAGTTCAGTCGAGGTCTGTAGGTCTGGCATCACCGGTGGTCAGTGCTCAAATCAAACGCATCGCCACTGAAGCGCAGCAAAAGCGTATGCTGTCTGCGCAGCCGTTAGCGTACATCTGGTATCAAACTGACACCTTTTCCCTTGGCTGCTCCTGACAAGGAATTTCCTCATCTAAGAATTAGCCAGAGCTTGCCGAGAGCACAGGAGCAATTTGTACAGTTGTGAACAGATTTGATTCTGAATAGATAACTGTTCATTGTGTCGAATAACAACATTCAGGCCCTGCGGGTATAAATGCATGGCACAGACATGAACTATGATTACAATTTAAGAATCTCTCCATTGATACCGCTGACAACAAGGTTGTGCATGAATATAGAGCAACCTGTCTCAGCGATCCTAACCCCCCTCTGATCCAATAACATTTAAGATGTCATATACACTATTACAAATTGTAATATTATACAGGAAAGCCCTCAGTCCACAATGCCAGCAACATTTCTCATATCATTTAGAGCAGAAAATACTCCAAACCAAAGTGTGTGTGTGAGTGTGTGTGTGTGTGTGTGTGTGTGTGTGTGTGCGTAGAGTATGTATTACTACTACTAAAAATTAGGATAAAAAATCTGACATAATCTAGGAAATACACAAATATGGCACATAGATAAAAGTAGGCAAAATACAGTATTTTGAGGTAGGCAGCTAGAGAGAGACAGACATACAGACAGATGGACAGACAATTCAAAGTTATTGTTAGGTAAAGAGCAGGAGAACTTGTTTGTATAAATGTATATATTTGCAGTATATATTTGCAGTATATCACAGTGAGACAGTGTGAAGGTGAGGGGGTGGGACTACATTTATCCATATTTATCCCGGAAATCCCAAAATGCAATGGATCAGATCTTTTATTTACAAGGTGTGTCTTACTGCTTTGCTACGCAAATGCATTCAAATGCACAGTAATGCAATCCCACTATTGTGGAAGAATGATCAGCACCAGGACAAGGAAGCCAAGCTTTGAAGGGCGTAGAATTACAGTGTTACAGAGATAAGCAAGGCACGTGTGTGGGTGTGCTGCAAATATATTTATATTTTTGCAGAAAGAATGGCAGCATTACAATGGTCTATGGCGCACTGAGGTGTATTTCCAAACAAGACGATTAACATGAAAGGAAATATCTAATGTTATTTTCCACCGCAGTGAAGACAGAAGCGGAGAAAAGCCTGTAATCACATTATTATTTGTGTCGGGAGATCAAGATCAATCAGGGTTAAAGCATGTCACAATGTTGAACAATAAGGGATGTTTGCTGTTGTAGGAGAAATACACAACACAAGTGGATTTAGAAAACCAGTTATGGGCGGAATATATTGCAAATGTTTTCAATTAATATCTCCGCATTTGTGTGGTTTTTTTTGGTGCCACAGTTGAGCTGCATACTGTACATCATGTCCATAAACAAACAAGCAAAATATTACACATGATGGAACACTGCATAAAATAAATAAACAAATAAATAAACAAATAAATAAATAAATAAATAAATAAATAAAAAATAGAAATTCTAATCATACATACCCACAGCCTTTTCCCCCTTTCCCTATAGGAAACTCACAGCAGAGTCGCTTGACAAGTGCAAGTCTGACTAGCAGTGTTACTAATAACATGCGGAGAAAGGAGGAGGTGCTGTTGGAGGAAGCTGAACAGATGAGCGTGGAAATGGGCTTCGCTCTCCTCAGAGGCCTGTACAGGAGACAAGGCAGCATTCAGCGCTCTGGGAGAAACACCAAACACAGTCTCCGCACGCAGCACACGTAGACTAGAGAAAACACAAGCCATACGTATTTTACAGTGTGTGTAACGCTGTAGAGAAGATTGCGAGCGGCACAACGGGGCTTGAAGGAGACACAGCATTCAAACAATGACGGCACGTACACATACATTGCTGTTTAGCAGATCCCTGTGGTATTTATTGCGCAGAACACCGGTGCAGAAATGGTAGAAGCAGAAAAGAGAAAGGATTCAGTCGATGGAGCGGGCCAGCCAGCAAACGAGTGGCGAGTGGGAAACTTCAACTTAACGAGTGCGTTGGCAGCTTGCGTGGAAAAGGCAGGCATGCAAGGCAGTGATTAAGGAAACACTTCAGAGTACAAGGCACAGCGGTGCTCAAAGAAAACAGTGATGATCTCCACTTAATCGCGGAGAAGCCCGGAGCATCTGCCGGCAGAGCAGGGCAGCAGCTCCGGCGAGCTCCCGCTCCGCTAGGCTGTCATCTCCAGAGAGCCGCGGCCATATGCTCGGCTCTGCCGCAAACTCACAGGAAGTTAATTTTCTGACAAAACACGGGGATGAATATGACATTCAAACAAGTTGTGCTCAGCCAGGCTGAGGCGCGGGGTGCCGTGCCGAGCACCAGCTACTACAGTACGCACGTTCATTTCGGCTATTCCCACGCTTGTGTTTTGACATTACTGTGTCGACAATGGCTGCTGCATTTTGCGAGTGGACGGTGCCTCCTGAGGAGTTGACACACACCCGGGAGAAATACATTTAGAAAAAGAAAATAAGGAACAATACTGGCCTTGTCAGACAAAGTAGTCTGTGAATATGATACAGCTCACTCCTCTCTTAAAAACATATTTGTAGAGGAGAGGCTAAATGGGAGAGGAGGTGTCTTCAATGCATATAATACGCATCCCCACTGAAGCCCCATCAAACAAAATAAAATGTGACAGTCATTGTCCTTAAGGTATAGAGGAATAGAGAGAGGCAGATGACAGATGAAAACAGAGAAGAAAAGAACGGGAGGAGGGGGGTGGGGACAAAGATTAACTTTCATTTCCGTTCACAGGCATATAGCTCCCCACAGTGTGGCATTAAAATAATGCCAATCAAAGCATTTAATAGGGGCCCTGACTAACCCTGTCTGTTGCAGGCGAAATGCCATAGTGGCTCTGAACAAAGGGCCCACAGGTGTGTGTGAGCAGAATCCCAACACCTTATCAGTCAGCCTGATAAAGAACAGAATGTATTGTTTCTCAGATCTTGGCTGTGCCAGGCTTAGGTAAGGCGAAACGGGGCCTTGGGGGCAGAGCCAGGCAGTCTCAACATATGGATTCCTTACAACAATGGCCCGTGTCGTACACTGTGGAATAGAGTTGGGGAGGAGAAATCACTGATAGGAGTTGTGGGCAGTTTTAGTTTCCATCTGGGTCTATTATGGGCCAGTACTAAAGCTAAAAATGAGAGAAGACAAGGCTTCACACAGCCTCTTAACGTCTGACATCTCCTGCTGAGAAACGTACCGTTCAAGAGCACAGTTAGTGGCCTTGCATTCTCACGCTCTGTAAATATGCACAGGTATATATAGCAGTGTATAGCCATATACATATACTGCATGTCGCTACACTTTAAGCTAACTCCAGCTCTCGTGGCTCTTTCAACTGTGAGAGGGGGGGGGGAGCAGTCATGCAGATCCCGGTGGCCTTTCTCAGGGGACAGGAGAGAGCGCTGGCCCCTGGGCCTGCATTCTGCTGCCAGGTGGCTGGGTGGTTCCAAGCCCATAATGTCAGAGCCGTCCCATAGAAGGAGAACTTGCCATTCAAGGAGCTTGCCTTACATAACCCAGAACGACAAAGACATCACAGAGTCGTGACTTTTGGGAGCTACAAATCTGACTGAAGAGAAGGTAGTAATGGATTCTTGGAAAAGAGAGATATTTGCCTGGAGTGAACTTTGTATATCGTACATCGTGTGTGATTTAAATTATATTTTGCATATCAAAGGAATGGTTACATACAAGATGAAAAAACGTAACTGCATTTCACCCATATGAAGTAGTAGTTTGATTGTACAGATCATACTTTAAGCCTGTAAAAAGTAAAGGTTTCTGCAATGCCATCTCCAATACCCTAATGGTACCTAAAGCACCACGGCACACAGCCTGGTCCTCATTTCAATCATCCATTACAATCTGCAGCTTTAATGTGCACCACCCACGGCAGGATGAAGACACACTAACATCTCCCAAAGAGAGGCTGAGACAAATCTGCAGAAACACTGACTTACACACACACACACACATACTGAGTGGCAATCATTCACCTATACACCGTCACATGGGCGTAAATTGACTTATTCTGCATGCAAAGGAGGTGGGGGGCTTCGGGCTGCGGAGAGAGAGAGAGAGAGAGAGAGAGAGAGAGAGAGTGAGGGGAACTCTGGGACTGAATCAAATAATATGAGTAGGCAAAATTAAGCTCCAATGCAAGTGGAACACTTCACAAGAGAGCCAATTTCAATTCCACGGCACTTAATTTAAGACGTGCATGGTTCAGCAGCACCAAGTGTACGGTGAGGCACAGGGATGGAGAGAAAGACTGCACAGAGCCATTCAGGTCTTTGAGGTAACCATGCCAGAACCTTGCCAACGCCACCCCCTCTCCTTCCTGTCTTTCTTACAAACAATGCACACATACTGTACATATGAATTAAAATGACATTACTGGAGTGAATAAATACAAGTGTGTACAATTAAGACATTGGAGTTCATGCACCCAATCAGCCAATTATGTTGTACAAGTATACATGAAGACATACACTCTATGTATAGTCTCGCGGAGCCAGCCTTTACTATAAACTCTGGGACACAGCGCTTGCTAACTGCGTCAGTACCCGCTTACTTGACCAGCAAGGTATTGAGATTGACATGCATGACGACCAACTATGTAAACTCAAGTCGGAGTCGGAGACATTTGTTGGCAGAGATGCCACATTGGCTGTGTGAAGTGTGCCACCGCACAGGGCCTCGTGTCGATGAGGGCATCACGCCTGCCCATGCCAGTTAAGTGAAGTTCTGTGTTCATTCAATTAATTTTGGTAGCAGGCGATTGTGATGATATAACATTTTACACCAATCAAGTCCAGTACCATTCAGTCATTTCCGTAGATTTGATTGACAGGCAGTCTGACCAATCAGAAGGCCAATCTGCCATTCGTCCTCTGACAAATAAAACGTTCCATCTGGCATCCCCGGCCTGTCTACTTTGTTGACATTCGTTTAAATTAGTTGTGAAAATTGCAGTAAAACACTGAGACATTAGACAGCATTATCTACCTAGAAACTATTTTCTGAAACCTGGAGACATGTGCAATGGATTATTTGGATTTAAACTGAAACGGTTTGGAAATTATACAGTCTAAAATGAAAATGCTGGCACATTTAGGCTGTAGCACTGACTAGCACTGCCGGGCGTCCTTTAGTAGGCCTATTTAGTCAAATATTATTTTATAATTAAACAGCCTAGCCTAGTTCAAACAAGAATCTGATAGGCTATACATAATTTACTGTAGTTTACCAATGTTTTTCCATTAATTAATGTTAATAACATTATGTAGGTCTGTAGAAAACACACTTTTGAAATTGGTGGGAGTGGAACTCGGTCCTGGCAAACATGTTTGTTTAGCTAATATGGTGTTAAAAGGATCTTACTGCTGAGTTTGCAGCCAAGAAGTCAAGGAACGTGACATTAAGAATCCCCTGTGAGTCCATCTAATTAGTTTGAAGTTGAGACAGTGTGTGTTTTTATGTAGCAGGACTCTAGCTTTTTACAGGCTTTGTAAATCTGTATAATTACATCTTAAATTAAATGTTTAATTTAGGTAATAAAGCATTGCCCTACCGTCACACCAGAAAATACAAATACATACTTGTGAGTGACACTGCTAACAGCCAATGGAAATTGACAGTAACTTCCTGAAAGTTTAAGAGTCCCGTGTCGAGCTTACACTAGGATATGTATCAGACATTCAGCAGAGAGTTGCTTACGTTATGTAGTGCTAAAGGACGGATGAGGCTGAGACTAGTATATCATATGTAGAACATTTGACTTGACATACAGTAGCCTGCCTGACACTGTCCTAATTAAGTATTTTCTTTGTTATTTTTTTATATCCCCATATACTGTATGAGATACTGTGTTATTATGTGATATTAGTCATTGTATTCATTGCTGAGTTCTTGTTTTATATATCACATGTGTTGATTCTATTCTCCTCTTAAGAGTTTTCATTTGAATGTTTCTGTGACATTGTGAAAATGCACTTTAAATAAACTTGACTTCATGTAGTGTATAGATAAATAAGTGTCTAACATGAGCATGCTTTTGGGAAATACTATTGTGTTCATTTATACCTGTCACTATGGAAATCTTACTTGAAAGACGCAGGGAAACGCATTAGTGGTTTTCAAACATTCCTGTAGAGAATGAATCCGCTATTTCTCCCTGGAAAATATCACCTCATACCTGGTTCCCCTTGAAGTCGGCCTTCCTGAAGTCATACCCCAGCTGGGCATAGTTGTTCCCAAAGCTGTATGCCTGGCCTCTGTCAGTCCATACGAAAGAATGTCTGCTTCCACACGCCACGCCCACTAAATTGAGCCTGCCCACATCAGGATCACGCCCTGTTATGTCTTGTTCCTGGGGCAACCAGATCTCAACAGGACTGTCCTCAACAATTTTCTCCCCATTGCCCAGCCTATAGGAGCAAGCAGAGACAACAATATGGGGTCCCATACTACATCACATGAAAACACATTAATGTCACTCAGTTAATTACAACATTATGTACAGTAAGGCATTTCGCTCGCAAACATGGTTGGTCTGCTTAATGAGAAATGTCAGTAGAATGGAGATCATCTTTTGTCTTCCCTTATGTTCATCTTTAAGTGGAGTATGTGTACTATAGTAGTTGCATAGGTGAGCATACATTTGGTTGTAATGTAAATTGTGATGCAGTTTCTGTAGCCTTAGTGGAAAAGAACAAAGAACCTCCGAGCCCCCTTTCTCAAGATGAGACGCTCAAACGCTGCCCCAGCACCCTGTGACCTGCGGAGCTTCCAGCAGCTTCCTGCCAGAGTTCTACTGTTTGCTTGTTGATATAATGCTCCTCTTTGTATTTGTTTCCCTGAGCCGGCGTCATAACCTGCAATGCCCTGGCTATATCGGTATGTCTGCGAGGAAAAAAAAACAAAACACTAACCAAACAAACAGTCTTTCCCTATTATTTCCACAAACGGAGGAACGAAAGGTCCTTGCGCATCAGCCCCTGCGAGAGCCCATATTGATTACAACAATGCTTCAACTCAGACAGCGCTGCTCTGGGGTCACCGCGGTCTCCGTCGCAAAGTTTTGCCGGTTTAAATTTACACCGCGCTTCCGCGCGCCTCTATTCTCTCGCCTCCGGTGAGACGCGCAGCCGAGACCAGCCGAGGAGGCTGATATCACAGCCTTTGCTCTGCCAGTGGGCGTTGTGGTGAGCAGACTATAGGCTCCTCACTGGAGAACCCTAACCTGCTTAGAGAGGTCAAAGTGTTATGAGGAGAGAGAGAGAGAGAGAGAGAGAGAGAGAGAGAGAGAGAGAGAGAGAGAGAGAGAGAGAACCAAGGACAGTGGCAGTGAGAGTGAGGATGCATTTCTTTGTTTAGTTTTGTTTATTTTGGTTTGGAGGTTTGTCGGGCTGCTGTTTGAATGCAGCTCATCGCTGTGCATTACTGCAGCCCCCACCACGCACAAGCCTTCACGGGCTGACGAAGGAAATGTTTCAGTTCTCCTTCTGTTAGCATTTGTGTCTGTCTTTTTTGGGTTGTCTAGAATGGCTGTTGTTTTTTTTCAAGCAGCTTGAGATAGAAGGAATACCAAAAAAAAGCCTGTTCTGTTCTTATGTATTTAGCACTTTAGTATTGGGAACTTTATTATTCAGGCCAATAGGAACTTTGCTAGATGACATAATTATATATTGACGTGGTAGCAGACATCATGACAAGATGCTGTAACTATTCTGATATAATAATGGTTGCTTACAATTGCTGATGTATGACCTGTCCAACTATTGCCAAATGTACTACATGTAAGTCGCTTTGGATGAAATGCCGTACAATAAATGCACATTGAAATCACTACAAGTGTGCTTATATGCTTATACCACATATAATGTACAATAAAGAAGACTACTGTACATAAAACTGGAAGTGTCCTATTTGCATGTGATGTAATAGCCTAAGTCAATATCTAGGTCACATCAGCAACTTAAAAATATGCCATGCAGTGAGTCTAAATATGACATACTGTTCTATATTAAATTGACTTACTGTCCACTCGTGCCATTTCCCCATGTGAAAATCCTGTTGTCAACTGTGGAGGAGAGAGAGAGCGAGAGAGAGAGAGAGAGAGAGAGAGAGAGTGTCTGTTTAGCACCTCAACGGCAATGTCTGTGAATGACACTGCCGTGACTGTGCATGGCCCTGTTCAATAGAAAACAAATTGTGAGCGGTTATCTCTAATGGCCGTGCGTGTTTTACAGTAACCGATTAGGCGGTGTGTTTTCCCATTGTCCTCCAGTCTGGAGTGAGCAGTGCTGTGTCAGTGGGTGTACCCAGGCCCCGCTGTGTGAAGTTTGATTAATATAGCCTCGACAGAGAGTTCACAGACGGCAGCCACCTCTCACATATCCCTGCTGTAAAATAATGAGCCATTGGCGTGAAGGAATAATACACAGGGTCCTCAGTCTGAGCCCAGGCTGAATATATTCAAATGAAATGAGCAGAAGAGAGGCCATCCTAACAGATTAGACTTGTCTCAGAGAGAGAGAGAGAGAGCACACTATTTATTATGTGTTCTTTGTGCATGTAGTTAACTGTCACCTCTCTGTGCTAACAATCCTGCATGGCACTGAAGCATTTGCATATGCTTTCTATAAATACTTCAACCTCTATCTGTACCTTCAGTGATTCCAGTCATGTTGGAGCATAGACGAGCATTATTGGTCTTATGGGAACTCAAACGCCACTGGGGTAACAGCCAATGGCAATGGAGTTTACTCATCAAGCCAGCAAAGCCCTCATATATTATAGAGTAGGCTACATTATTTACCTAAGCTTGTCAAAAGAGAAAAATGATCAGGCAAATATGGGCTAATAAATTGTAATCCGCGCTGCATATGTTTGACTTTTGACCCTTGGCATTTCGTGGGTTGGGCTCTATGAAGGAATTTGAACCAAAATATGTGAGAGGAAACAACACAAAAAGGTGAAATGCTTCAAATGAAGGAAATCAAATAAACATGTTCATTAGTTTGAGTGAGTTTTACCAGACAATTACAGCTTATTATCGGTAGTTAATCGGCAGTACAGGGCTGGTGAATATGTATGATGTATTTTAAATTAAAATATGTATGTATTTTAAATTAAAATATATATTATATAGATATTATATTTCATAAAAGGTGATACTGATTAAGCACAACAATGTTGTATCTTCAGAGACAGGAGTGTTTATATAATTATGTATGATAGACTTACATTTGTGTGTGGCTATAATACGAAGAACAACTATTAGCATTATTCCCCACAAATTGACTCAAACACACATTTGTTGAGTTGTGTATCATGTACTCGCACTATGATTACATTTCACAAAAGCTGTAACTGTAGCTTGGGTTACAACTCCGGCTCCAATATGGGACTCCATCTCTAATGTGCGGGTGTGTTATGAGCTTTTAAGTGCTCCTGTAGAATTGCATATGGTAATCATTTACATGAAATTACATCCCTAAGCTCGGTTTAGAACATATAGCCCGCTGGACCGACCACCGTCATTATGTAGTACTGTTAATTACCGCCAGCAGAGCAAATCTGGTCGCAGGAATAACAAAGCAAAACAATATTTATTCAAAGGATGTGGATTAAAGAACTCAGATAATACAAGAGCATTGCTTCTGAACAACTCAGGTATGTTGTAAAGTAAGTAGAGCTGTCACATACTGTAAGAAAGAACACAAAATACCAACGGAGTCCAGGATTTAACTACTTTTGAAAGCTTATAGTTCTACTGTAGCTGGGATAATGAAGATGAAAATTAGAAGGCAATGGGAATAAGAACTCACTGGCTGAGTTTGCATGGACACTTTTTTGCCAGGTGTAACTGTTTACATGGTAGAATTATTCTTCGGGGGTTATGGTTATCACGCTATGCTTTGGAATGACATTTCAATGAGATTGTGCTTTCTCTTCTTTCTCTTTCAGTGTAAATGGTATATCGAGCATTTTCTTTCGGGCTGGGCTTTTAACCCGATTCCAATTGGAACAATACGATCAATGTAAATGCAGCTAGTCAGTAGCTTTTTGCATTTTAAGATTTATAATAATAATAATAATAATAATAATATTACCTACAGTTTATTGCATTTTGAAAATGAATAAAAAAATGGATCTGGGGGAAAAAAAAAAATTTGACTGCAACTTATATTGACCATAATAGTATCGTACTAGCTATGGTAGCTAATACAATGACTTGCTGCAAACCTACAGAGAACCACAGGGAAGAATTGTGAGGAGGTCATTTTAACATGCTTCATCACTATGTTCCTGTCCGAGGAGGACACCTCCTCTAAATGAGAAAAGTGCCTAAACTTGATCCATCCATTCAAGCCATGAGTCTGTTAGAAGGACAGCGAGATGGAACATGCAGATAGATTACATAGGAATACCTCCTCATCTAGTCTCAGAGTCCTCTGTTATCCTGAGAGTGGCAGATGTTCGTTCCAGCCGCCGTACACTACACCAATCCCTCACCATCCTCAAACACACACACACACACACATCCAGCTCTGTCCAAGTATGGCAAGGGCAGCGGCTGGCACGGTGGCACAGAGGTCCGACAGCGGTTGCATCAGACAGACGTATGAACTGATGTGCAGGCAGTGTTGGGAGCAGGCGGGCAGACATACGGTCGGTCAGTCAGGCAGGCAGGCATATGGTCAGTCAGACAGACAGGTAGACAGGCAGACAGACAGGCATGCATACGGTTGGTCGGTCGGACAGATATACAGACAGACAGACAGACAGACAGACAGACAAAGTCAGACAGTCAGTCAAGCAGGCAGGCGTATGGTCAGTCAGACAGACAGGCAGGCATGCATAAGTTCAGTCAGACAGGCAGTCAGTCAGACCGGGTGTTGGACCTCCTCCGGCCCGCTGGCCCCCGCTGCTGCTCCACCCCATAGTTGGTGCTCTAGCATCCCAGTGGCTGGTGGCCTATTGCTGGGCTCCTCATAAAAATAGCCCATCCCATTATTCTTCTGCCCTCCCCCGGGGGGCCGCAAGGTCTCCAGCATCATTACCAGGACTAAGGATCTGACTCCTCCGCCACCACTCCCCAACAACCCCCACCTGCCTCCCTTCCCCTAATTATAGGTCAAGCACTCTTTTTGTACATTCTCAAACCTTTGTTCGCATCGAGAACAGAAAGAAAAGCACGGGCCGCGTAGAGGAGAGGAGCCCAGGAAGAGGAGATGCAGGAGACGGGAGAAGAACGTGGGAAAACAGTGTAAAAATTGGAACAGGAGGCGCAAAACATTTTCAATTATAAAAGCGAGCTAATTTGGTATGACCAGTGACTGTCATGCATGGTGACGGAGCTCCATTATGCAGTCATTTGGGCTCTTTCAAATTAGTTATGTTAATGTCCTGCGTGTGAATGTAACACTTGGATGGGACAAGATTTCAGCAATTAATTTCTACAGTCAGCGGAGAGACAAGCAAATTTATTTTCCCCCTCTCAGGGAATTGGTGGTGGAGGGAGAGAGGAGGGGAGAGAGCATTCTGGAGCAGGGAACAAGCTGAACACAAGACCTAAATAAAGCCTGAACAATGGGAGCCAATGCCTCCTCATTCATTCAATTGACAATGTTTTGCAGCTTAAACCTGTTTTATTAATTATGTTTGACATTTCCTTAATTAGTTTCATTTACACCAAATCAATCCCTGTAGCTGTACAGCATCATTTATCATTTTAAAAAATTTGCATAGCCGGTGCTGACTTTTTCTACTTAATTATACATTAAAAGTGTCAGGCGCGCTCGCTGCCTGGCATTATCTGAGGCAGAAAGGTTTGTGGCTGGACGGGGGTGGCATTAATCATCGGGGCGGGCGCGGGTGAGCAGTGTTCCTGGCCGCCAGCGGGGAACCGAGCGGGGCTTCTCATTTTCGAAGCTTGACGCTTCCGGGGCCGCGGCGACCTCAATGACCTACGGGGAGAGGCAGACAAATCAACGACCTCCAGCCCCCCCCCTCTTCCCCAAAAAAACAACCATGGCTTGTTTATACACCACGGTGAAAATAACAGGAAAGCATTAGCGTGAAAATACAATACAGGACAAGAAATGTAGCAAAATAATATTCAATTTGTGGAGATATAGCTGTCGATATGGAAGAAATAACATATTCTTGTTTAAACAAGTTGAACACATCAATCATTTCAATGTTAAACAGGGATTATTGAACTCATTCGGTATAATTAATTTGGCGACTAATGTAGGTTTTAAAACAAAACAAGCAATGTTTTTAACATACTTAAGCGACTGGCTGAGTTTAGAGAATGAGTGTTATTTTCCCATTCGGCAAGTTGGTAAACACAGAACGAACTGATAGCTGTAACACCTGGCAAGTGCTCAGTGAGTCTCTGAGTGTTGAGGTGAGTGTGGTTTTACAAATCACCCATTCAGGAACTGAGACATAAATTGGCAGGTAGGCAGAGTCGTGGAGTCAGGAGTGAAAATTGCTCTGAAGTGCTCGGCATGGCACGACTCAGAGAGAGAGAGAGCGAGAGGGAGGGAGATAGTATAGCTGTCACAGTACGCCATGTTCACATGGGAAAGCCAACCAGTGTAATTTAGAGGTGAGTCACCACATCTGTCCTAAAGAAAATTTAAATATTTTATGTCAGTTAAAAATGTTCAAAATGGCACTTTACAGATAAATCTGTGGGAAGGGACTCTCACATCAATCTAATGGCTAATATAAAATGTACAGTGATGGAAAAAACATTTACTGTGATCATAAGGGTGAGCTGCCTGAGCTTGCAATCAATGAGAGGGGAAATAAATCCTGTATACAAAGCTTAGAGAAGAAGCTATCCCAATCCACTGATCTCCCATAAAGCCCCTTGAATAAGCTGTATGAAGATGTCGAGAGAAGGCCGTGGCTCTGCCTGCAACGTCCTTCAAGGGCAACACAAAGGAGAAGGCTGGGCAACAAAGGGCCTGATGAAGTGTTTAATGCCCTGGCATGCCCCAACAGGAGTGGCGGGGTGAGGGGGAGGGGTACATGGACATGCCTCACTGCCCCTACTGGCTGAGGCTAAATGCACTATAGCCATTCCTCCCTGGGTCATTAGACTAAGCACTACAGGGCCAGGAGCAATAGCTGTAATTGCAACAGGCCAGATCAATATTGGAAAGTAAAGAAAAAAAAAGGGGGGGGGGGGGGTGGAGGAGGAGAGCACTCTTTTGCCCTTGCTGGCAGACAGGGGAATGCTTAGGAATTAATTTCCTTCACATCTGGGAGAGCCAGAGCATCAAACATCATTATTCTAGAACGTTCCTAATCAGCATATTAATAGCGGCACATTATTCGCAAAGTAAAATTGTTGAAATAAGCCATAGACGCTTTTCACTCGTGAAAACATCATTTATATAACGTAAGTGAAAAGTAGAACTTTCTCTTTCTCTAAGGCGTCCCCCTCCAAAACATCACCATCAATTCCCAGACCAAAAGCCTCCCTTTAAGTCCCTTTAAATGCAAAACATTCTCACTATCAAGGATTATGCTTCCTTTCAGGATGTACGAGAAAGCCTTTTGTGAAAATATGATGATGATGAATTCATGGGGCTAAAACTCACGGGGTAGTTTTTACAAGGGGTGAAAAAACGCAGGGAGGGGAAGAGAAAAATCACCTATTTGGATGGCATATATTACCATTACTCTTGTATTGTGTCTCCACTTTTCAGAATGACGGGGATAAGTGTCCTGCTCTGAACGCGTATCGGCTGACAGTGGAGGCAGACATTACTTGGTTAAAAGCTCAGGGTCCTGTGGGTAAAGAGGCCCAGAGAATAAAGAGTATCCGTCATGGCTAACGAGCTATAAGGATAGCACATTGCCTTTATAAATCACTAGATCTTGCTGTTTATTTAAATTCATTGGTGCCTCATTATAACTGAGCTATGCACCTTTAGGTCCGAGTTGATTAGGAGTGCCATAGCTCAAAATGGCTTTTAATTCAGTGAAACGTAGTTGTGACCTTGGTGCCGTAACCCTGACTAAAACACGCAGTGACTCCCACATTAATAATGATGCTACCTTTACTGGGCCGCAGAGCCGTGCTGCTGCTACTTAAAATATGTATTATTAGTTACCAGCGACGGCACATTTATCACACCAAATTACCCTTCGGTGTAAAACTACTTAATTCTGGGTCCCTGTACCCCTCTGCACTATTACCTGCTCTTTAGAAAGGCCCAGAATTAAATGTGGGGATGAAATGTCAGGGTAATGGGGAAGAGGATGCGGGTCGATGGGATGCACACTTGATCATTCCCCAGTGGCTCCACGTCCAGACACTGAATGTGTCTTGCTCATAAAGGCACATTTCCACATGGCGACACTTTAGAGGCTCTACATGCAGGGTATTTTAATGAAATGTATATTGGATTATACATTAATATTACATGCAAAACATGTTCTCCATGAGAGGTTGCAGGAGAACTCTAGGCATCAAGGTTGAAATATTCATAACAGCAACTGAAAAGAAGAGAAAAGAAAACAGAGAGAATAAAACCAACACACAAAAACAATACACAGAAAAAAGTAATAAATAACATTTTTTGTGTGTTTTGTTTTGAATCACTCAGGGCTACTCGCTGGCACACATACACGTGTGGGCAATACATGTAGCAATGCACATGCACGCACACACACACACACACATGGAGAGTAGCCAGAGACAGGAATGAAGCCTGCAGCCACTAAACACTTGTCGCTGTCCCTCCCGTGTGTGGCCACCAGGGACTGATTACTTTGACCAATCGGCTAAATGATTAGATCAATTAGGGGCTTTTGGAGCAGGCATCAACAGTGGCCGGCTGCATTCTGGGGACCTGTGGGAGCTGGCCCATCAGAACCGCCTCATTAGGCTCGCTGGACCCGACCCAGACCTACACCACAAAGACAGGGCCAGGCGAAGAGAGAGGGGAAAAAAAGTCCACACTTCAATAGGCGCATTAGAAGCATTTCTGCAGCAACAGACCCAGAGGGCTCAATCTCGTTTACGCAATGCAACCTCTCACACACAAATACAACGCCATCTAAGAAATAACAAAAGTGTGTGTATTTGATTGGTGTCATTGTTATGAGGCCAATGGGAACCAATGGGTATACAACATTTCTCTTCTCCAAGCGTACCATCAAACGGTCCAGCAATAATTTAGATTACCAGGGGCAACAGTGTGCGGGACTTAAAGAAGAACACAGAGCATAAACGCAGTGTTGATATCAAACAGGCTCAAACACGGGACATAAATATATGCACAACACATTAATGGCTTCTCCTCAGCTGAGCAAGTGGCAGGTCGGGAGCAGCGGGGAGAAAACAGAGACGTTCCTTGCGTTCCATCAGATGTCCAATCAATTAGTCACGACAGTCTTCCGGAGTCAGAAATAACCACTGGGCCGCGCGTCCCCGGGGGAAGCCAGGAACAGGCCCGGGCAACAGAGGAGGAGCGATGGGAGACGAGCCCAGAATGCAAGCAGGGTGAACAAAAAGGGAGAGAGGGAAAAAGGAGAGAGTGGGGTTGGTGGAAGGATAAATAATGCTGTCTGTTTATATTGCACGCCTGTGGTGTCTCTATTTACCCCGGCTTTCCATACTGCGGGGCTGCACTCATTTTGCACACCGCTAATGCTTTGCCATTAACATGTGATGCCGTTATCTTCTTAATCGCACTACAGAGGGTTACGGCCATAATGTATACAACTGTCACTGTTCCATGCCCTGGTTGACAACACCGTGCCTTTCATTTGGCTTTGCTGATTTTCTTCCTACCAGCATAAAGCCTTTAATCTTTTAATCTGCAGTATATAGAATGTGTAGACTTATACACACACGACAAGATCATGTGGCCATTATACTCAAAAGTAAGGACGTTTGATTAACGGAATCACAATAAAGATCCTTTTCCCGCAGGATAAACATAATATAATCTGCAGGTGCACCACAAGCGGCCTTACACCTGAATAGCATTATTATTGGTCTTCTGAAGCTGTTAACAAATACAGATTTTTCTGTTCATCTCTGCAGTGGTATACAGAGGGGATGTGGTTGAATCTGCATGGATTTCCTCCTTGCTTTAGTAATCTCCTCTATAAACAGATAGTTTATAGAGCAATTTGCTCCATATGAGCAATTTGAAAAAGATAGAAAGAAAAAAATGATCTCCTTAATCCTGTTTCTAGTGTATTATATGCATTTAGACTGATAGCACAAATGCAAAACCAAACTTACCTCAGCATCAGGAATAGACCAAAACATTCATTTGAAATTGTTTTAAACAATTAGCAATTTAAAATGAGCTACATTATTGAGATTCTTCTCAATTATGATTCCCATATCACAGCAGTGCTCTTCACACTACAGTACAATGGTTCCTGTCTCTCCTTACATGAGAAATTCACACGGGGACCGCGTATTTTACCGCAGACACTTTATTCACAGGGCTCACAAACAGCCTCGTTCACAACCTCCCAAGTTTTAAACTTTCTCTTGTGAAATCTACCTAATAGGACAAAGACATGGGTTCCCCACTGCAGCTCTCAACAACCCCCTGAGAACTAATGTTGTTGTGGGTAGATGGCCCCAGCCCCTAGAGGCAGTGGGTCAAAAAAGCAGAGAGAGAGAGAGAGAGAGAGAGAGAGAGAGAGAGAGAGAGATATGGGGAACGAAACCAAAAGCCCCGCAGAAGGAGCCACGGGCATCCCAAAATCCCCTCTGATTCCGCTCGTCACTCTCCCATGCTGCAGTGCAAAAAGGCGTCTTGTTGGCAGGGAAGCGAGCGGCGTGTGAAGGCTCCAGTCCCCGCTCTGATTCCGCCACATTAGACGGTGTGTGTTTGTGCCCCAGGGATCGCAGCGCCTCAGCCTGTGTTTGGGCTACTTTGTCAGATGACTCAGTCTGTGTGATTTATGAGCTCGGGAAAGGTTGCATTTCCAGCGCGCATGGACGTCCACATGGTAAATGGAGAAATTCTGAATTTATTAACATACAATGAATGATGATTAATGTTTTGTATAGATCACACTCTCTTTTTAGATGTCTCCGCGTGGGGGTGATATATGTGGCAATAAAAAGATATGTATGCACTCAAAAGCACATTGCACAAGTGTTGAGTCCACGGCTGTTATAATTGTGTAAGGGTGATGTTGGGAAGCGTTCCACAGTCTTCTTTGAAGTATCTCTATGGACATTTATATTTGCACGGTGCAAAGGTACACCCCTGCATGCATTATCCTCTTCTGCGAAGTGAACCATGCTCTTCTTTGGCACTTGCACCTTGCATAGCCGATGAGAGAATGTATAAATTAAAAACTGGGAAAAGCGCATGCAAAGGAACGCAATTTAGACCGATATCAAGACACATTTAGAGAGCCATTCGTCAAAATCCCCACCGTTATTAACTTTTGTATTCTATAACACATCCTGTGTCTCCCTCATCAGCTTTTTCAATATCTTTTCAAATACATTACTGTCGGCATGGAGTGGTTATGTTCACCCCAGGCCAATTACAGCAGTGAACCGTAAAGGTGAGCAGCGGCAGAGAAGGTTTTGTTTTATATTTGCCTTTAAGACAGAGGCCCCTAACTCATATAGGGTACATAGAGAATGTCAGACATCACGGGGACAGCACAGAGAATCTGTATGCAGAAGCACGGCTTTTTGGGAGTGCGTGCGTGTGCGTGCGTGCGTGCGTGCGTGTGCGTGCGTGCGTGCGTGCGTGCGTGTGAATCTATGCCTACGTTTTGTGTTTGCATCCCGGAATGGCCAAATCGAGGCCCCTTCTGATGCTATGACCTCACTTCATCACCCCTTCAGAATGCGCTAGAACATGGCCCTGTACGGAGAGAGACGGTCAAATGGAAGTGACCGTGTCTTTGTGGAAATAAATAATCAAACGCGTGTGCGCGCATATCTTGACATGTGCGATGTAAATACCCGCTCCTTCACGGGAATGCATAGTGTGGTACAGTATGTGCGTGTGTGTTACAGGCCCACTACATATGTATGCAGTGGCTGTCAGAAGGAGCTGACTGGTGATGAGGGATGAAGAGAATCAGAAACACATTGGACTGGGAATGGGGTGTGAGCCGCAGGGTCGCCCTGGCACCAAACAGCACAGCCTCGCACACCATTACCCTCATCCCCCTAATGCGCATAACACTTAGAGCTACAAACAGGCCCCACTGCGGAGCACACACACACACACACACACACACGTCACGTGCAGCCAGGGCTGTGTGCCCACACACATTAGTGGACGAGTGCACTCCTGTGCACATGCACACTACCAGACACAGACTACGAAGCTACACACACACATTTGTTAGGGCTGATATGAATAACACACACACACACACACGTACATATAGCATATGTACAGTATGCTCATACAGAGTGCAAGCTCGGTCATGCACCCACCTTCCCCGCCCACACACACACACACACACACACAAACCCCCCCGCATGCACGTACACACATACAACGAGCTAGTACTTTATGGTGTCAGACCCTAAAAATCGCTCTCAGCTGTGAATGAATCAGAAAAAAAACTCAGAAACAAAGGTACCAATGCAGGGATACGAAACAATCACACCTGTTTTAAAGTCAAAACTTTAGTTAGTGGTATTTTGCACAATACAGCAACTTATCTACCCCTGCCCCTCAACAAATTACCCTAAAGAGAGGGCTTGCCCTCGCTCTGAGTGCAAAACTATCCCGTTGACTACAGGATAAAGAAGGGGAAAAAAATGAAAGGAAAAAAAATGATGAGAACCGTTTTCAAATAGATTTGAACTCTGGTGGGAAAAGAACACCTATTCAGCTACAAGACCTCCATAAAATCGCAGTACTTTCACACTGTAACGGATGCCTTCCTCCCCCTTGCTGCATGAGAGCTTTTGAGAATGGTGGGATCGAGGGAGCAGCGGGGCAGGCAAAGGAGGGTGGAGGCAGGCAGAGAGAGCAGCAGATACAATGCAGAAAGGTGGAAGAGAGAGAGAGGTAAGCCAAGCATAAAATAACTTCCATCTAACGTTCTCGCACCGGGGTGGCGAGAGACAAATAGCAATCCCGCCAACGCTGCACGCTTTGGGGAGTGCCGCATCTCTACAATGCCTCCCCTCCCCTCCCCGTTCCCCAGCCCCAGCCCCTACGCACCCCACCCCCTCGCTGACCCATGGCGAAGAGGATCATGGGAGAGCGGGGACGAGACAAACCCACTTCAATTAAGGCGCGCCAACGTCTCGTCAGCACTGGTGTCAGAGGGTTCAGCCTGGGACAGATTGTGGGGGGCACTTCCTGGCTCAGCACAAGAAACACCCCCCCACCCCCTCCCACTCCCCCACCACGCCTCAGTCCCCTTTTGACTCAGTGGCCGCTAAACGATTAGAATTCTTGGATTTCACCGCTTTCTTGTAGGACTAGGTCTGGTGGGGATGCCACAGACCTCTGAGTGTCCCCTCTCGCAAGGCTCTTGGACTCTGAGACAGATAAACTCCTTATCGAATTTGTGCATTAGCGGTGAGCCGCCTCGACACACCTGCAAATGACATTTAAAGGTCAAAGTGACATGTACAAGTGTTTGGAGGGCGCCTGGCCTAACGCTACATACTACAGGGCATCCAGATTGCTGGGGGAAGCAGGGAGTCAAATCAGTCAGAGAATTGCTTGGGATCCAGTGAGAGAGAGAGAGAGAGAGAGAGAGAGAGAGAGAGAGAGAGAGAGAGACAAATAAAAGGAGACTGAGGGACAATAGAGCAATGACTAAAATGAGACGTTTCAAGAGGGTAGTCAGGAGAAGAAGCAAAAAAAAAAAAAAGACATACAGAGAACGGTGCCAAGTTGCCAGGTTGCTTTAACCACCGAGGGAAATCAGCGCATTGTGGTAATAAAAAACATGCTATTTTCTCAGCGCATCACACCATTCAGGCTCCGCTACTGCAACGGGGAAAAGTGTGCCATCTTATTCAGAGCAAGCGATCGTCTTTAAAAGCAAGGGAGGCCGAGGGGGAAGCGGGAGGGAGGGGGGGAGTACAGCATTGGGGAGGTGGAAGAGAATGAGGGGTGGGAGACCCTGAGATATTTGCGCGTCCGTACATCTGCCAAGGACTTCCAGGAGATATCTCTCTCTGTGATTAGATTGACATTACCATAATATCAGCTTTGTCACCTCGCAGGCCAATTGTTAAAGAAAAGTGCCATTCTTTTCTCTTTTCCCAGGCAGGCAGGCTTTCCAAGGTATTGAATTGAATCCGCTTTCCTACAACCCTCACACTCCCTTCCCACAAACACTACCCCCACCCCTTCCTGGGAGATGCAAGCTGGATTTGGCCTGCTTCCTTGCCTTTTTTCCCCCCACCACTCTGCCTGGTGCTTGGCATAGGAGCGCCAACGCTGCCTGCCCAGCTGCACTGATTAGCACAGGCAGATTATTAGCCCAGCATCTCCTGGAAGAGGCCCATACATCTTTTCATATCCCATGGTTGCTGTTTTCTCTCCTGTTTTCACTCTTAAACGCACAAGTAAGAAATAAACAATTAACCAGACGTTGACTCGTGCCTTGCAGTGGGCTTTTGCATGACGTGAATGTATTAACGCAGCAAAAAACGATTCATCAGCCCGGCGAGAAGAGCTTCCTCATCGTTCATCCCTCGCCTCTTTCTCCATGGTCCCTTTTCAGTGCCGCTCCCTCCTCTGTCAAGCACCAGTCCTGCTGCCAATGTTTCACCTCCCCAACCCTGGGAAGAAGGCATCCATGCACTCAAACTTATGCAATGCCTTATCTGGTCCCACACACACTAACATCCAGCATCTGAAACATCCCTCTCTCTCTCTCTCTCTCTCTCTCTCTCTCTCTCTCTCTCTCTCTCTCTC
>JAODOY010000024.1:2073769-2086352 GCA_025399855.1 Forbesichthys papilliferus | reverse complement strand
CTCTCTCTCTCTCCCCCTCTCTGTCTGTCTCTCTCTCTCTCTCTCCCCCTCTCTGTCTGTCTCTCTCTCTCTCTCTCTCCCTCTCTCTGTCTGTCTCCCTTGCTCTCTCTAGAGCTTTGCATTTGAAATTGAACAGACACGAAGCCAATTTATCATAGGCTGACATGTGTCATGTCCAAGGCCTAACCATAGGGACTTACAGTAGGCATTGCATTTATCCCCTTTGTTGTCAGCGCAGACCTAGACAATACCGAGAGCTATTAAAAAAAAAAAGGGGTGGAGACAAGGGGGAGAGAGAGTAGGGAAAGAGAAAAGGTGAGTGTAAACCACTAAACATGAGCTGGGGTTGCATACGCATCTGAAAGGTTGGAGCCCACCGCGGGGTCAGAGCGGCGCATTTGACTCCCCCAACAATCAGCTGTTGTCAGGGGTAACACCGGGCCTGAGACAGGCGAGAGATGGATCGGGTGGAGAGTTAGCACAATATGGGATCAGACCTTTGTGCCGGGAGTTCACACTGTGATTTACATCCCCAATACCGCAGGAGCACTGGCTGGAAACTTTCTTTCACATGAAACTCCATATACAGTAGCAGACAGACATGGAAAGCTATAGCACTGTCAAGCTGCTCATCTTAATGTCCCATCTTAATGCATCACTATGTGAGAATCTGGAAAAACATGTTGGAGTAATCTGAAATGCATGGAGAAGCCTATATGTTGTTATTTGGATGCTTTCAGGCACAGCAAAGAGCATGAGATATACGTAAAAGTAACCGCTCCTACGACATGAAAAGGCACTAAACTGTTAACGTACATCCTCATAAAAAAATTAAACATGGTTTAATCAATTTATCATAATATTACCGGCCCCTTTCTTTGAACAGGGCTTTACAATAACGCAGGTCCTTATCGTTATACTCTGTAAAAAGAAGCCAGGAAGATGACCCTGCAAGATAATGCTGTCATTCCAAAGAATGTGTGTATGTGTGTGGGTGTGTGTGTGTATATATATATATATATATATATATATATATATATATATTCTAAAGCATTGTGGTGATTAATGCTCTACTCAGCCTGTCCTAGCAGTGATTATTGTGCCTGCCCATCCTTAGTCTGTGAAAGCAGACACAAAGAAGGTCTCCTGTCCATCTGCCCTGCTGTCTTCCTGGATCATGTGTGTAATTACACATAGAGACGGCAGCCATTATTAAGGCCTTGATATACTTGCTTTTGTGCAACGCGTATACGTAGACGAGCGGTTGCGTCGCAAAAGGCATTGATAACATACCTGCCTGCCTACCTTGCATTTTTTTGGAGGATTTAAAATATATCCAGAAGGGGGCAGATCAGGGCCGAATCATCCTTGGCTGAAGTTTTCATATTTTCCTTGACTACCTCTGAATTTCCACACCAACAACCAACATGCCTAAGAGAACTCAGTGTTCCCACAGTAATATCAAGAGGCCCCAAGAGACCCCAGTGTTTCAAAAGTAGTGTCCAGAGGCCTTGGTCCAGACATCTCACATGGGCCTCTGGTCAGAAGGACAGCCCTGGTCCAGACATCTCACATGGGCCTCTGGTCAGAAGGACAGCCCTGGTCCAGACATCTCACATGGGCCTCTGGTCAGAAGGACAGCCCTGGTCCAGACATCTCACAGGGTCCTCTGGTCAGAAGGACAGCCCTGGTCCAGACATCTCATGTGGGGTGAAACAGCGAAGACTTGGCATGCTCACATGTAGCTCAATGGGGTACGTTGTCACCCCACCTGTCGGTCTGGCGAGCAGTCTGTCCATCTGTCTGTGTCTCTCTGCAGAGGCTACTGTAACCGATGCTACAGAGAGGATAAGTAATTCTGCATTATGTTAGTTTGTATAAAATATGTATGGTAGTAAATGGCGAGAATCAAATGATGTTTTGATCCCGTTTGAATTGTGACACGAAGTTCACATATGATGTGTGTCTATGTAAAAGATAACTGTTCAAGAAAAGAAGTATAGAAGTTACAGTTTGTTTTAAACTATGAAGTCATATTTAGTTTTGTGTGCCACCGCTCAGTGAACTACAGCTTTCGTCTCGCACAATATACTGTACGTCACAACTGTACGGCTTTGTGGGCTGTGGCGCGAGAACTCACGCAACCTATGGGTTTGTAGTCTTACTGATTATGTATTTTCACAGTCGTATACTTCAACAAATGTATGACAAACTGACTTTCTTAACTCCAAAACCTTTCTTTTAAATAGACAAACATCACATGTGTACTTACTTCAAAATGATTTCATTCTCGCCGTTGACTACCATACATATTTGTTTCAAACTAAGGTGCAATAATGCAGAAGTGACTTAGGCTCTCTGTCAGACAAAATCATCAAGTGAATATAAGATCAAACTAGTTACATTGAGAAAATATCATTTTCAAATAGTTCCAATAGCACCTAAGAATATATGGTAGTAAGCATATCAAAGTCCTTATAGTCTTGTATAATGTCTCTGAGCATTATGTTTAAAGGCAGGGTCAGTCATTCTTGCTAACTTCATGGTCAAATCAAAACGGTATCGCTCTGTGGTCCTCCATAATAATCTGATACTTCCACACAGCCCTGGCTCCGTAAATAGAAACATAAACAAAGTGGCGAACACCGTTCGCATCAACAAAGCCGTAGCACCACGCTTTGCTTCGCAATTTATTTCAATTTAAGTTAACAGCTTGAGCAGGCAGTGCTACGTACCTTTCTCCATTGTTTAGTGAGCACTCGTGTTGGTTAAAGCTGGATAGCTGTTAGGAGAGGCTCGGCTTCAGGAGAATCACAAACTAAGCTCATACCCCTCGACACACACACACACACACACACACACACACAGGTGTCTGGGCAATCCCAGGTTTGTCGTCATGGGGGACAAGCTTGCTCAGTCACAAACAAGACAATTGTCTGACCATCTTCCTCTTTTACTGGTACCCGCTGACATCCTTTACTGGTACCAGCTGACATCCTTTACTGGTACCCGCTGACATCCTTTACTGGTACCAGCTGACATCCTTTACTGGTACCCGCTGACATCCTTTACTTGTACCAGTATGTTTCCCTGAATGTGTCCGGATGTTGCTAAGACATTACATAACATGTCAAGTCAATATTATTTATATATCCCTTAATCACATTGCAGTCTCAAAGGGCTTTACAGCCTACCTTTCACATGGAAACAAACAACACCCCCTTAACCTGCTCGCACATCTATGTTGCTATGACAACGTCACAATCTACAGTAGGCCTACATCTGTTGCTAAAACAATATGAATGTTTATGTTGCTATGACTTTCTCGAGTATATATGTGCTTCTATGATAACACGAATATCTACAGTACATTTATGTTGCTATGACAACATAAATGCTCTTCATAATGATGTTGCACTGCTTGAAAGCCAAAAGTAAGAAAGAAAAATAAGTAAACGGACACGGGGGTAAAAAGCAGAGGAGGAAAAAACTCCACCGTTTACCGGCGACAAAAGCTTCTCCCCGTCTTGCCACCGTGGCAGATAAGGGCTGATCTAAGTTTATAATCTGAGACAACATGGAGCTCATCAAAAAGCTAGGCCAGACATCTGGGGAAAGGGAGGCACAGCACCTTCAGCGTAGGACTTTACATTGTTTTATCCAGCCAGGCAAGACAATATAACAGTTTTCAGTGGCTGGAAAGTGGATCCCCAGGCTGTGAGGATAGACAGACAGACAGACAGACAGACAGACAGACATAGAAGCAGAATGATTGGTATTTCTTCTTGCTCGCTCACTGCCGTCACTTCACTAATATACTTTATCAAGCTAGCTAGCAGCTACATTGTTTGTTGTGACCTTCCATGGTTCATGACAGATTGACGTGATGTGTCACAATCAAATAAGAGGTTTTATTGGCCCCAAGGGTCCGCGGACACCAGTTTGAGAACCACTGGGTTAGATGATACAAAATAATTGTCTGCATTGTGGCAGATGCAAAGTAGCTAATATAGGCTAATGTACAAACATGTTCCTGTACTGTAAAGGAAAATGTCTGTGTTGCTTAGTTGTAGCATCTGTTATTCTTATTTCTTTTAAATGTTGTTGATTTTCTCTGGCATTCGGCCACACAGACACTCATCCATTCTAAATATAACTTTAATGTTGTTGGTTGATGATTGGTAAAGAGCATTACGTTATGTTATCTGATTACCCAAAAGTGAAGTCAGTTTGGTTCAAACTATTGTCATGTTACCACCTTCTCTGATAAACAGAAGCAATATTGAGACCTGTTTTCTGGTTTGGCCATGTGACATTTGCCATAACCCCTACAGAGAGCCTAATCACTTCCGCATTATGGGACCTTAGTTTGACAAAAATATGTATGGTAGTCAAAGGCGAGAATCAAATACATTTTGTTTTGTTTATTTAAAAGATAATTCTTCAAGTCAAGAATATCGCAGTTTGTTGTAAAACTATAAAGTAATATTTAGTTTGGTTCGTTTGGTAATTAGGCTTACTTTACTTTACTTACGTTTTTCGTGATTAAAACTAGCAACATCATTGATCTGCTTTTTATTAAACATGGCAGACACAATGTTGCTGAACAGATTAATTAGAGAGGTCAGTTGACTAGGCCAAATATTACTTCAGAATAGGCGCTATGTTAAATAATAGATTTAATTCAGTAGCAACCATTTCAGCCAGGTATTATCTGCGCTTCCCCTTTTTCAGAAAGGACCAGCCACCACTGATTTAGACTTGTTTGACAGTGAGGCTATTGGGCTACAACATCATATTGTTTTTACCTTATACAAAGTATTTAACTTAATTTTTCTGTCTAAAATACTAATGACCTGGTAGCTGGCTACTGTATATCTACAATAATGATATAGACTTTTTTACTTTATATCGTAGTAGCATATTATCATCAGGGGACCCAATAGAGGGCACAACGCCAGTAGGTGTACAGTGTATCTCTAACCATTTACATTTGTCCATAGGTTATTTTCTTCTATTGGTATCCCCCAAAAACAACTGACTAGACATTCTTTTATCTAGCTAGTTAATGTAATTTATTAAAACTTTGTTCGTTAAAAGTGTCTGTAGACTACTAGATGACTCTGTTGATCTGAATGTTTGTGGAGGTCAGTCAGATGTTATGTTTAGGCCAGAAAGTTAGAGCAACCACTAACTTTGAAGATGAAACTGTTTATACTTCAACATGACAAACTGTGACTTAACTCAGACATGTTTCTTTTAAATAGACAAAAATAATTTGTGCACTTTGTGTCACAGTTGAAACAGGATTTAAAAAAAATGTGATTCTCGCCATTGACTAGTATACATTTACTTTTTGAACTAAGGTCCCATAGTGCGTAAGTGCCTTAGTCGGTCTATATCTCCTTTGTGCCAGTATAGGGTTTAGTATCAGAGTGGTTCTAATCCAGTACACATGTTCGTCTTCAGCAAATGTCTGCTCACGATCTGCTAGATAACTGAAAACATTATCTGGTGTTTCTCCACAGCCCTGGCTGTGTACATGGGAACACAATCAAAGTGGTGCAGGCTGCACCACACAACACTATCCCAGCCTTGGAAATGTGTGTCCAATGTGGCAGGGCTTCTGAGGGGGCAGCCTATGGCGTTTAAAAGGGGCGGAGCTTCTGAGGGGGCAGCCTATGGCGTTTAAAGGGGGATTCAATTCAAGAGGTTTTGTTTGGACAGTGAGATCTTTCACCTGGTGCAAAGTGCCAAACTAAATGAGCTGTTCTGTTTTAATCATGCAGGTTCTTCCATCTTGTCCAGAAATCCACCTTGCAACCATCAGGTCAAACACAGAGCTCAGGCCACTGTGGAAAATGTAACTACTACTATTGCATATCTGTGTGTTCGTGTGTTCAGAGAGCGGCGGATCGATCTCTCCCGAGGGACGGCAATGAACTCCCTCTCTGGATAATGAATTGCGTTGGCATTATGCTAATAGTATGCAAAGTAGCTAATCAGGTTTGATTGCATTACAGAGATGTCTCTCTTGCTAACCTTGACGAGATGCTGATAATCAAATGCTGCTCGGCACAGGGACTCTTCCCTCTCGCTATCTTATCTCACACATTCAAACACACACATGCATGCACATTCTGTGGTCAGGTGGCACCTCACATGGCTGACATCATCATCGGTGTGTGTTAATGGGTGAATGTGAGGCAGAACTGTACAGTGCTTTAAGTGGCCGAAAGGTTGGAAAAGCGCCGTATAAATGCAGTCCAACTGCTAAAACCCTTGGCTTTGGAGTGTCGTTTGTCACCCTATTGTTAATTTATATTGTTAATAACAATATAAATAAATAATACAAATTTGTTATCCGGTTGAAGGAACAGAGGGTTTTTATCAAGTATGAATTTCACTCTGCTGCAGCCTGTCTTTGACCATATGGGTCAAGTATATACAGTATATGTTCGCAAACTTCTCTCAATTCACTCCTCATTTTTAATATTATTATTCCTGCCTCTTTCCGAAACATAACACCTCTGTAATCTCCCACTTATTTACAGTAACTAAAGACTCTTTACAGTAACACTGCTGACTCTACAGTAATGCTGGAGACTCTTTACTGCAACACTAGGGATTCTTTACAGTAACTGAATATTCTTTACAGTAACTGGAGACTCTCTACAGTAACACTGGAGACTCTTACAGTATCTGGAGACTCTTTAAAGTAACTCTGGATATTCTTTACAGCAACTGGAGACTCATACAGTAACACTGGAGATTCTTTACAGTATCTGGATATTCTTTACAGCAACTGGAGACACTTTACAGTAACTGGACACTCTTTACAGCAACTGGAGACTCTTTACAGTAATGCTGGAGACTTGGAGATGCAGACGATCACATTGCCAGGAGTGACCCTCAGTTTAAACACGGCCCTTGTTGAAGTGCTAATGCCCTTGGCTGTGTGGCCATGCTAGCGCTCAGCCATGCTAGCACTCCTCTTGGCATTCCGGCTGCCATTAGATTAGCTTCCCGTCTAATTAGTCTTATCTCCAGTGTGTGCTGGTGTGTGTGGTGCTACAGCCCACACACACCGGAGACAGAGAGGAGTTCTGCACTGGACCTGATAACCAGTCTTTGTGAGCGTGAGTGTGTGTGTGTGTGTGAGAGAGAGAGAGAGAGGGAGAATGAATGTCCTGATGTGATCCTGGTCACTGGTCAAAGTCCACATAGAAAGCACACCAGCGTGTTTGTATCAGTCTGTATTTCCTCCAGATCAAGACATCCTGCTCAGAAACATTACACTGTTAATAAACGTACAACTAGACCTATGTCCACATGTACACAGCTTAAGGGGTTCTTGTAATTCATTAAAAAAATGATTTACTTCCACACCAGCATGTTTAAAAAAAAAGATTTCCACATGTAAAAATAGGCTGTCTAAAGCCAAGCAAGCAGCCGGCATATAATCTTAACCTTTAAAGCCATTTTGGCCAATCAGAAGCCTGACTACTGGTTCTGAAATGTTGTCATTGACCTCCATAGTGCACTCTGGATAGTAACTGTATGTAAACATGTAAAACGTCCCGTTAGCAAGGTTAAAACAACACAGTTTTGCCTACGTCCTCCATTGCGCAAACATCGCAAATGTAAACCAAAGAGTTTAGAAATATAGCAAGATTGAGCATTAAAACGCATTTAAATGGAAGAAAAAATGCAATGGTCTGAGTCTCCTTTCCAAAATCAAATGTGGAAGTTCCGTCTGTTGGGACATCTCTGTTAAATTATATTATCTCTGATGTAAACACTTAACAGCGCACATCAAACAAAAGACTGGCCCACACGCTGACAAAGCAAGCCAGAAACTCTGTTTCACATGTGAACGCAGAGGATGGAGATTTAAAATATCTTCACCCTGGCAGGAGTTTTGCTAAACCTTTAGTTTTAGTGATGCATATGGATGAAAGGTCAAATCGCACAGAAAACATGTACGTGTGGACATAGTGTCAGATATGTTGTTGTCTTGTATTCAGCCAAATAAAATAACATTTTTATTCAACTCCACATGACTATCCAGGAATATAAAAGCAAAGCTCAAATACTGCAAGATAATACCAAGATGGATGTGTGAGCATAACCCAACAAACAGACACTGCTCATATGTAAAAGAGCTTCTGTGAGATAAGTTACACCCATATTCCTCCTAATGACATAGTAATTATGGCTCATTGCCGCCGTGGCATAAAAATAACTGGATGTCAAAATGGCCGTCATGGATTTCATTGACACTGCTCACATCTTTGTGTGTTCAATACACTAGTCAATGTTAGGGTAATTGGGGTCATCTGTTGGGCACACACTGGCCTGTAGGTAACCAAAAACAATGTAAATATAAATGATATGTTTTCAATGTGTGAAGGAATGTTCAAATGCATTTTTAGAGGCACATGTTCTCAGTGGGCCATCAGTGTGGAAGAAGTAATGGTCGCTTTTAGCTGCAGTTTCAGTGTTGGCCACCATACCACAATGAAAGCTTGATCTTGTGGGCATGCCCATATTACACTACCATATAGCAAACATTCCATGTTTCCTTGTTAATAATATTCTTCTTAAGATGCCAATTTAGAAGGCAGCATTAGTAATTTACGAGAACGCCTGCTAACTTTGAGTTAACATCAAAACAAACAAGCTCAGAAGCTCTGCCCCACATATCGAAACACATTGTAAAGCCAAGGGCATCGTTGTTGTGTGCGGTGTTCAGCGGTGTTTGTGTTTCTATTTTCACAGAGCACGCTCTGTGCTAACGGTGAGCTAGAGAAAGGCAAGGAGATATTTGGTGTTTGATCTAGCTAGCTGTGCACCCTTAAAATTAGCCAATGGGGTGAATTTATATTGAAATTTCATTATGTCAAACCTTTAATTAATGATCAAACTTAAGGTGATATTGATAGTAATCTATTGATTTAATTCACAGGTAGCGTTAGTGTATTGGTCTAAATGTGTTTTGCGACATTTAATTAATCAGATATCGACACAAATGAAAGTGTGTGTGATTGAGTCAGACTAAACACACATACACACAGCCTAATGGAACATACTGAATCAGGAACGTTATGAATCTGTGTTCACACATGAAGACCCTGTGACCTTCCAGTCTGTCTCGTCACAATGTGAGTGATGTGATCCATGTTGCCTGCAGCGTGTAGCTAATATTCCCACTTGGCAGGGCCAGCGAGACGAGAGGGCAGCTTTCGATCCAAAGAGCACATCTGTTGTGTAAACACCACAGACCATGATCTCCAGAGACCTGACCATGAATTACTGTGCGGTTGTTGATGGCGACAAACACACTCTTGGGAGTCACGGTGAATGTGATTGGTTCATGAAGGAGATATAGAGCAGATGTTTTACACTTGGTAATGGCCAGAGCCCTGTAGAAGAGAGAGTCGTCCCCACAGAAGTTCCAACGGCTCATAGAGACAGTTCCAGGACGTGCTTGGTGGACAGTTGAAAGCAATAAATACAGATAAATAATTAGTAATTAGAAAACAATAAATGAATCAATTTACATTTACAATTAAAGGTATATGATACTTTTAACATCTGAGGTTCCAAGATCCTCCATTGCTGTGAAAAAACAGCCCAGTTGGAGTTAACAGAGTTGACCTGACACTCTCACCTACATCGCTCTGGTATTGACTAAAGAGCATATGTTGTAATGGGTAACATAGACACTTTGGTATAAGCATCTCGTTATTTTATATTCATTCAATTATAGACATGTCAGAGCATCACCGGTGACCCACACATCCAACACACAACACTCAGCACATAGGAGCTTCCCCACTAATTCACTCTCCAATAAAGACTCCGTGCTAAAACCCCCAACACACATGGGAATGTTGCTAGCTTAATTAGCGTCCGTTTCACACGTCGTATACAGCAGCTTTGACCATGCACTTCCCTGGTGATAGGAATAATTTCTATCATAAAAATGTAGACCAGTTGATGTTGGATAGCGTTGAATCAGGAAAGCAGGCTTTAATAATACAATGTTGCTCAGCAAGGGAAAAACGTGTGGTTTCACAAGTGTAAGCTCCACCAAAAAATTTCTGGGTAAATAAAGGAAAGTCTGTTGCTTTATAGTAAGTTACAGAGTTGTGTATCAGGGAATACAATGAAATAGCAATATGCTATACAGGACGACTGCTGGGTGTGGTTGAAGTGGGAAATACATGTCAATTAAGCACTGTCTATAGTTTGTGGCCAAGTGGACATGTACTGTAGGCATGAGGTGCATAGGGCACAGCACATTCAGCTGAAGTTGTAAATTAAGCATGATATGCACATAGGATGACTAAGCAATTGCTAGCAGCAAGTACTGTTTATAAATGTAACGGTCTACGTCGCGCCGTCGATGGGCGGCTCACCCCCTCCCACCGTTACCGGGGTATGCGTGCTCCCGCCCTCGGTTTCCAGAAGTGCACTTACCCAGCGCTCCTTGTCTCACGGGTGTTTGCACTGATTGTGTATTGTTTGCACCTGGGGGTTTGCTTTAGTATTTAGGATGGGGTTTCTGTTTGGTCCTTTGTCGGTTATTGTTTCATGTATGGTGTGTGTTTGTGAGCTGTCTTCATTAAATATCTATTATTTACGCCAAACCCTGAGCCTGGTTCCTGCCTTGCCCGCTCCCACGTTACAATAAACCATAATTGAATAATCAAACCACAACAAAAAACAAACTTCCCTGGCAGCTTCAATCGTTTGACGGCTGTACAGCTGGTCTGAAATGCTGTGTTGGAAGCAGGAGAGACTTCGACCAGCATTGTACTTCTTAGAAGTAGAGGTTAATGAGAATAAATGGAAGCCAGCAGAGTTTACAACAAAAAACAAGAATACATTCAATTAAGTAAATACATAATATCTTACCCAGAGTGTCTTTGCACTTCATGTCAAGTACAGTATTATATTTTCCCCTGTTTTTTTTCTATTAGTAGAGAGTCACAATCATGGAAAGAGGTGAAATAGGAGGAAAAATGCAGGTGTTCTGGTTACATTATAGGTGGAGACAGCCCGTATTTTGCTAACAAGTTCATAAAACAATCAGAAGTCTATAATGGCTTAGTCTCTCAGAGCCAGCCTTTACTTGTGTAAAGTCTGGAACACAGCGCTGGCTAACTGCCTCAAGACCTGCCTACTTGACAGGAGAGGTATTTTGATTGACATATATCACAACACACTACGTAACTCCGTAACCAAGTCGAATGTTCAATTTACAAAGAGGAATTCGTTGGAAAAATAAACGACAGGACTCTGGTTTACAGGTCTTACAAATATAAAAAAATGTGTAGGCTACGATATCTTTCTTAAAAGTGACAATAACATCCATCGGAAATTGACAGTATCACTTCCCGAAAGAGAGTCCCGTGTGGAGCTTACAGGGGCGTATGTATGTATCAGACTTTATCTTACAGGGGCGTAAATATCAGACGTTAGCTTGCAGGGATGTATGTATAAGACGTTAGCTTGCAGGCTTATATGTATCAGACGTTAACTTATATGTATCAGACGTTATCTTACAGGGGTACATGTATCAGACATTATCTTATATGTATCAGACGTTAGCTTGCAGGGGTATATGTATCAGGTGTTAGCTTATATGTATCAGACATTATCTTACTGGGGTATATGTATCAGATGTTAGCTTATAAGTATCAGACGTTAGCTTGCAGGGGTATATGTATCAGACGTTAGCTTATATGTATCAGATGTTAGCTTACAGGGGTGTATTTATCAGACCTTAGCTTACAGGGGTATATGTATCAGACATTAGCTTATATGTATCAGACGTTAGCTTACAGGGGCGTACGTGTATGTATCAGAGGTTATCTTACAGGGGCGTTAGTGTATGTATCAGACGTTAGCTTGCCGGGGTATATGTATCAGACATTATCTTACAGGGGTCTATGTATCAGACGTTAGCTTACATGTATCAGACGTTAATTTACAGGAGCATATGTATCAGACGTTAGCTTGCAGGGGCATATGTATCAGACGTAGCTTATATGTATCAGACGTTAGTTTACAGGGGTATATGTATCAGACGTTAGCTTATATGTATCAGACGTTATCTTATATGTATCAGACTTTAGCTTACAGGGGTATATGTATTAGCCGTTATTTTATATGTATCAGACTTTAGCTTACAGGGGTATATGTATCAGACGTTAGCTTATATGTATCAGACGTTATCTTATATGTATCAGACGTTAGCTTACAGGGGTATTTGTATCGGTTGTTAGCTTATATGTATCAGACGTTAACTTACAGGGGTATATGTATCAGATGTATCAGGGTATATGTATCAGACGTTAGCTTATATGTATCAGACGTTATATTATATGTATCAGACTTTAGCTTACAGGGGTATATGTATCAGACGTTATATTATATGTATCAGACTTTAGCTTACAGGGGTATATTTATCAGACGTTATCTTACAGGGGTTAATGTATCAGACGTTAGCTTATATGTATCAGACGTTAGCTTATATGTATCAGACGTTAGCTTGCAGGGGTACATGTATCAG
>JAODOY010000024.1:2050066-2069755 GCA_025399855.1 Forbesichthys papilliferus | reverse complement strand
CTCTCTCTCTCTCTCTCTCTCTCTCTCTCTCTCTCTCTCTCTCTCTCTCTCTCTCTCTCTCTCTCTCTCTCAATCACAGGGTCCTTTGTCACGCTCACAAACTCACTGTTTTTAGATGGTTGTGTGTGTGCGTATACCTGTCCGATACAGAGTGCACATTTGGACATACGAGCTACATTATGAAGGAGTTAATGCTATTGCGTCTGTATTAGCTATGTTTGCCTAGTGCGTTTGATTTCAATGCTCTCGTTAAACGCCTGCGTGTGCGAGCGAAGCCGCGATGGCGGCAGCATATGAGCCTGCTGGATGGGTTTTAGGGAACACGGGCGTATAAAGCCAGTGTTTAATATCAAGTGCGCGCGGCGGAGTTTAATCAATACCAGGCCGCTTTTGTTTCCCGGAGAGGAGCGGCCATTCACTGCAGAAAGGTTAATGCCGGGGGGTCAAGTGATTTCACACCCACGTCGGGGATCCTGTGTGTCGCCACGACTACCACGCCTCCAGCCGCCATGACACCAGCGTCCTGATTTATGGGCCGAGAGAGGGTGACGGGACGGAGGTGAAGGGAATGGGTGGTTGGGGGGGGGCAGTGTTATCGTATGATAATTCTGTGGCTTCACACTCTGAAGAGAGGACTTTTCTTTCGCTATATCTCCCCCCTTCTTTCTTTGGAGCAGTTCTTTTCTCTCAGCCAACTGGCTCTACATGCTCACACAATGATCATCTTAATTTCAATAATTGCTGTAAATTTGCGTGACCACGTCTGAAAGGGCCGATGAGGCTTACAACAACAGCGTTCAGTCATGATGGATTAGAATATCAATAACGCTATTGGCTGGGAGAAGATTACAGACGTTTGTGCGTGTGTGTGTGTGTGTGTGCACGTGCATAGGTGTGTGTGTGTGTGTGTGTGTGTGTGTGTGTGTGTATGCGTGCGTGGGTATGTGTTGTCGTAAAGTGTTTGTAATGCCTATCAACAAATCATAAACGACATTTTTTTGTCATTCCCTCTATATTATGTGGTGAAGTAAAGCTGTAAATACCCCATTTAAGTCCTGACCGTGTGTATAAATCTGTATAATGGGAATGGCACCGCTAGATCGGTGCCAGCGACTGAGGAAGCGCAAGAGGAATTAACATGAGGACTTATCTGGCTCGGGCCATTATTTAAACCCTCACTATTCTAAACACACCACCCCTCCAATGAGAAGGACCATAAATAATCTTCCCAAAGAAAATATATTCCCTGCAAATTCTCTGGGATACAGCCCATCATTATCAGTGGGAGGGGACAGACAGCAATTAATAACGCAGTCACCCATCTCTGTGAGAGCATCCATCTTGTGTTTCATTAGGTCTAAAGCTGCGTGCGTGTGTGTGAGAGAGAGAGAGAGAGAGAGAGAGAGAGAGAGAGAGAGAGAGAGAGAGAGAGAGAGAGAGACTATGCATACTGCATGCATATGCCAGTGTTTGCATGAGATTCCTCTGTTGCCCGCAGCCACTTCACTACATTCCCTTGTAGTGCAGGCGGCCATAGATGTGCCTGCTTGGGATCGCTATGTGTGATCTTGCCTTTAATTTCTCTAATGCCTTATTAATGCTGTACCAGCATCGCCTTTGATTTCACTTCTCTGGATCTCCGGTTCTGTTTTGTTTGAGGCAGTACTCTCCAAAAAGGGCACTGATGCTAGCATTAGCATCCTCCCGGTCTCTGGGGTTGACAATAGCAATTAGCTTCAATGACGGCGCAATATGAGGGGCTGCTGATTGACAGTTGCCCCCAGAGAAGAGGCTGACTGAGGTGACAGCTGGGCTCTCCACCCTCCCTGGCTGCCCCAGGCTCTGGCCCGGTGTCATCTCGCGCGCCAGCCAAACCCTTCCCCTGCACACAGGCACATGTCTAGTTGCATCCTGTGCAGTGGCCAAACCATTCCCCATCACTCAAGCTCATGCCTTGTTATATCCTGTGTGTCAGTTAAACCCTTCCCACCCCCCCACCCCATGCCTGTTTCTTGTTATTCTTACACGGCACATGCTGACACACGCAAGTGACCTTTTCTTTTCCTTTTCTCGTATTATTTGCAAGTGTGCACAAATGCAGAGACACGTGTAACGGATTGCATTCGAGCATACCGGTATGTGTACGTCAGTTGGTTCTCACAAAGTGGTCACAGGACGTTGAGGCTTGCTGTAGATTAGTTTTTAAAAAAAGTTAATATTTTGATTTTTTTAATTCAATAAAATGTGTATCCATAGTGTTCACAATGACGTGTCACATATTATGAACCAGTACGAACACTATGGACACACACACATTACTGGAGATTTCTAAAGCATTTTCTACATTAGGCACAGCGAGCGGTACATCCTCTGTCAAAGCCATGGCGACGGCATCCTCCACTCACCACAGAGTGTCTCCTCGGCAGAAGCCGGAGGAAATGAAGCAGCGCACGGCTATTGATCCCCTCTCTCCTCTCTGCCCTGCATCAGGGAGGCTGTGTTTTTACTGCCTAACAGAAACACAGCTCCATCAATACGGTACATTGTACCTCACCACAACCCCTCTTCCGCACACAGCAGAGTCCCCGGAGGCCTGTGATAGACTCCGCTAACTGTACACAAACTGTGGCGAGAGAGAGAGAGAGAGAGTGCAATATGTTTGTGTGCGTTGTGATGTGTTTGTCAAAGCGCAGGAGGGGGGCCACGGAGATGGCAGCGACTATAAGCCGTATAAAAGACATATCTGCGACGCTGCTTTGTGAATGATGTATTATGTAATCTGCCCCGAGAGAGTATATCTCCCCCACTCCATCTTTCTCACTTTTTCTCCCCCTTTACATCTTTCTAGCTCTCTGTTCCCCACATCTCTATTATACTCTCTCTCTCTCTCTCTCTCTCCCCCCCCCCCCCCCCCGTGTGTGCGGCTTTTAAGAGCCGCTTTCACATGCATCAAAATAAGTGCCAATAAACAAATCAGTGCACTAAAAGGCATCAAGGTCACATCAATCTGGGAACAACAATGCTGACTGGTGTCACCGGAGCATATTAGGTGAGGGGGGAAATTAGCAGGCGCCGGGCCAAGCAGTTTGTGTATGTGTGTGTGTGTGGAGGAACAAGAGACCTCTGTCAGCACTGATAGAGCCCCACTACTCTTATTTATGGTCCACTATACCACATGTTCAGCATTCAGCCTTCAGTCTGCGAATAGACCCATGCACTGTCGTTGGCCTGTGTGTGCGTTTGAGTTGCAGGTGGAATCAAGGGGGTACAATAAATCGTGCCTTTCTACCGTCAATAATAAAACAGCTGGTGAGATAACTTGGCTGGTGTGTTCAAATAAGCAGCCTTCCCATAACAACGTACTGTGTTTATCCAAACTCCACATCTGGACATCATCAGGCATCAGTATTAAAACGGCACAAGTCATGTTTTTCAGGAAAATAAGACAATTGATTATTTGACCTTGATGTTGACAATGAGTGTATTCGCTGACTAGTCTATACTAACTGTACAAATCAAAAATGTAATAGCGAGGGGCCTGTACAGACAGTGCATATATATAAACTATAGAGCTTTTAAGACGTTCCCATTAAATGTCTGCTCTGTTACCATTAAATGTTACTTTGAGGGTCAGCCATGCGTCACAGGGTTGACGTAATGAACCTCTTTTAACAGTCCCCCTTACATTTCACATAGGACCTTCTTATTCTCAGAGGAAGTATATCACACAGACACACAAACATAACATAAGACAAAGTAGGGCAGACCACGAGGGTGAATAAGGGAAAGGGTGTTTAAGTGATAAAAACTACATTCGGAAGGTTGCTTTGACAAAACTTTAAAACTAAAATCTATAAGCTCAGAAACATTTACAGTAGTAATCCTCAGAATGCACAAAACCTACACACACACCTGAAAAAGACCACCAGCTTCAATTAATTCTGTATCGATTGAATGAAGTCATCAGTCGTCTCTGGCACATCTTTATGTTCTCTGGCCAACCCAGTGAGAATGCTCTTACATTAGAGAAAACACCCAGCGTCCATTTAACCAAGCACACATTAAATAGCATTAAAACCACGCCACTTAATGGACCAATTGCCTCTCTTTACGCAAAGTGGTGTGTTGGAGCAACAGAGACAGCGAAGGAGAGGAAAAGAAGCAAGTCAGAAGGAAACAAGGTACCAAAAGATAGGAAAAGAGATACAGTATGTCTGCGTGTGGGAGAGGTGTGGGTGGAAAAAACACCTTATTAAATGACAAGCTTTTTCTGGTTTGTGCTAATTAATTGTATGCTGCCACTGACTGCTAATTTGCTGGGAAAAAATGCCTCCCAAATGCAGAGGGGTCTCCTGCTTGAACTTTGCCTCAGAAGCACCTAATTCACCGGTGACTGCAGCTGTGTCCCTCTCCTGGACTGCAACACTATTAAATTAGAGCGCCTGGCCATCAATTTAATAAGCGCCGGAGCAGATCATTTGAATAAGGACAGTATTAGTATTCTAGCGGAGCACAACTAAGAGCAGCTGACCTTTTTCACCGCCGAGAAGATCCTTGAACACATCCAGCTGAATCAGAGAACACCGTAATAAGCCTGTCAATGTTTAACAGTGTCAAAAGGGAGGATTTTATTTCCTTCTCCCCCTTATGAAGACGGTTTTCTCTAATTCTTTCTATTGCACGCTCGCTCGCTCTCCTCGTGCTAACTCAAGCAACTCCCCTCCCCCTTTTAGCAGCGCCTGGCATTTGTGGCGTACCAGCCGTCTACAGTGTAGGATACTAAATGAGATGAAGTGTATAACGGAAAAAAGAAGTCGACAAAATAAAGAGACAAAACGTTGAATTGGATTTAGGATTAATTACAAAACGTTTGTGAGCCGCTCCACCCCCTAAACCAGCACACATGTATTCATACGCCATGTACAGTGAGGCACCGTCTGATGCAGCACTGATTAATGTGCATGTTGGTGTGTAAAATTGATCAAACGGGCATCTAAATTCCACACCGACCACAATAACAAATCAGATCCTGACCTTTGGCCCTGGCGTCTTTAGCCACTGATGCGCTCCTGGCGGGGAGAAGAGGACCAATTAAAATGCTGCCCCATACAGTACGGTGTTGACTGGATATGCAGGCCAGCGGACCATTAGCAGTGGTAGCACAGGGCGGTGGAATAGATCATCTGCTATGACAGTTATGGTGTCTGTCAGAACGAAGAGCGAGAGATTTAACCAGCCTTTTGCCTGCATTAAATAAACATCACAAGGGAGGTTAAAGGTTCCAACGTGCGTCTATCTGGCGTGCGGATAAGATGGCGTGAGTATATAACTGCAATAACCGGCAATAACTGGGGGGAAAAAAACAACCTTACGGCAGCATTTGTAATGACTTATTCAAGGCTGACTAGCATGACCCTATCAGACACGTACTGCAAGCATATTTTTACCACTTTGCAGCCAGTTAGCAGCCATGCCTTTACAGGTGTGCTTCAAGGCAACTCTGTTATGACAGCCGACGCTTTAATCAATATAGGGCAGGGAGCGCAACACACCACACTACAAGGGTAACATGACGTGCAAGGTCTCCATGGCTGGCTGCAGCGCTGCCACCATACACGGAAACAATAAATAAACAAGATGGCGTCTTTTTCCCTCACCATGTAGCACTTAAAAAGGCTGAGGACAAGTAAGATCCATAAATAATGGGGGGCGTTAGTCTGGAGATATATGTTAAGCCTGGGAAATGGCCAGATCTGTGTTTTATGGGCCCGGTTGCAATGTTGATGAATATTTGCCGGTTCGGAATCATAGCTTAATGTCAGCCTACAATTTGTTGCAATTAGCCAGATGATTTATAGGAATGCCAGGGCCTAGTGCATGGTAACAATTAACACTGCTTTCTCTTGGCTGTTTTATTAATGGGGTGCCGCACCAGAAAGAGATTTCAGCAAAGACTGTAGACACAGGCATGTCGGTATATGGGTGTGGCATCATCACCCAACTAGCGCTATAAAGATGTATGAAGAAAGGATAAGACCACTCTAAATAACATCATGCAGGTGTCGGAAAATGAGTGTTCTGTATGTGGGTGCGTGAGTGTGCGTTTGTCATTATTATATATTTGTAAGAATTATATTATTCATAGAAAAATCAGTATACAGGGAATATTATTATTTTGCTCTGTTTCATGTACATTTTCCAGTGTAAACAAACTTGTTCCAATATGCAAGTGTGAGCTATTAAAATGATATTCTACTCATTCAGGAATTACTCAAATAGTAAAAAACAAATAGTATAAATGGTCTCTCTCACACACACACACACACACACACACACACACAAAAAAAAAAATATATATATATACTGTTTCTATCTGACTGGACGAGTTTGCATATACATTTGAAAAAGTATGCAGTGAAACAAACAGTTAAAAGGGAGCCCAACAGCTGTTCTGTCTGGCAATAACAGGGTTCAAGTGGAGCAATGTGCCCCTAAACGGCTAATAAACGACACAAAATGAGCCTGCAATTAAATTTATACACATGATTGCACTGCTGTCATGTCCACTACAGGCTTATCGAACACCTGGGATCTATTTTCTAATAGAACAGTGGGGAGAGTGGGTTGGAGAGATGTATATAAAAGAAATTAACAAAGCACATTTTTTTTCCTTCTCATCTGTTGCTTTCTCAAGTTTTGTAGTGGATCCTCTTCACTCAAGTGGAGAGTTTTGAGATTTAAAAAGAACTGACAAGAAATAGAAGGAAGGTTTCATGTCTGTATAGCCGAAGAAAATTAGTTTTCCTGATGCTCTGTTCAGATGTGCCGTCAAGACATGCCCTCAGATAAGATGTGTTCTTTTTTTAATTTTGGAGATACATTTTCAATTAATCTTAGCAATGTATTGAATCTTGCCGTAATAATAGCGTTATTATAGCGTTAAGAATTGTCCAGTGTTTTAAACATTTGTGTATGGAAAACAATGACCTGTATATTATTTGCATCTTATCTCAGAATGTCATGTGTCGGTGTGGTGACATGTGTCAATAAATAATAATAAACAATTTCACAAATCTAATGAAATGGCAGATTCTCTCATGGCCCTGTAAGTGCTGACTACACACTGCAACACTACTTGCAGCCGGCCTCGACTCTCCATTTCATCATCAGAAAAGGTGTCAGCGCAGCAAATTATAATCATTAATAAAACTATTTAACTACAGTATGTGACAGAAATAACCTGATACAGTGAAAATGCTCTCCTCTTAGTCCATGTATTCACTGCTAAACCTCTTTCGCTATCAAAATGAATGCGGAATGTCTTTAACTTTTTTTAACAAAACCTGTAAAAAAAATAATGATTGTATGCCTTGTTATGCAAGGGTCGTTTTAAATGGCTTAATTAGTAAAATGGCAGGCCATGTAAATAAAAAAGACACATGTAAGCCATTACAGCACATTGTGCCTCAATAAACTGCAGGACAAGGCACTTCAAAGGTCTGAGCACCCTTTTAACACCTGACATATTTTGACATGGCCAAGCTACTCCTCCAAGCTACTCCTCCGATTCAACTGACAACGATCACTGTATTAGCAGCATGCGTTAAACTGATGGGTTACATAGTGGATGGACCGTCTGCCCACCTAAAGCCATGTTTCACTCTGCATTTTTCTAATTAACTAAGCCAATCTTAGAGATTAGCTTGAATAGAAAGTCACATTTCAGAACTCTGGACTCACAACCTTTCTCTGACCACTGCGAAGCCACATAAAATATGTGGCAGGAGGCCAACAATAATTTGGCTACCCCTTCTTTAATTGTGGGAGGGTCAATCTCAATACCCAGTAGAAAGCATTAGCCGTTGAACCATAACCAGCAAGGGCAGATTTCATAGCAAGAGGCACCTTGCAGACAGGCCTTAACAAGAACATGTATCTGTGGGAGTTGCGTGTAATGTATTAAAAGCTTTATCAATCTTAATATGTATTTCTTGATTTACATTAAGTGTCCTTAAAGAAAACTTATTTTGCAATGTAATTCAAAAGATAATATAAAATAATAAAAGGTAATACAAAATCAAATGAAAAAATAAATTCTACATAGAACACTGTCAAGAATTGTGTTGTATATTATAAATTAAATCAAATATTAGCTCTGGTTTTAACTGTACATTGATAATTGTGCCTAATATTTTTACCATATTCCGTGGGTGCCTCAAGCTGGAGAAGCAAAAATTGCATGATGAAAGCTAGGCTTCTACGGATCCAGTCTTAAGTGCAATTGTGTCATTTTTCATTACATATTACGCTGTACAATACTGTACATTTAGATCATAATTTAATGCAGGTGTCTTGTTTAAAAGGGCATTTATTTTATGGCAACTTTCACTTTCTGCCAAGTGAAAGAAATATTTTCTGCTCCCTTACCTTTGCTAATTTTGTTACCATGTCAAGCAATTATTTGGCAGTCTATGTCTTTTCCTCTGGTTACCTGGTTCACTGAGTGGCTAATGGCATTTTAACTGACCCAAAATGAAGCCAAATAACAATTGGTTAAATGTGTGTCAAAGTTAAAAATTTGACAATAAATACACTTTTTATTTTATTTGGTATATGTAAATTAAGACATCTCCAATGTCTTTTCAATGACCAGCTCTCTTTTTAAATTATGTTCTTGATGGCTGAGAAACTATCATCATCAACGCTAAAATAGTTACTTGTGAGGATAACCATAAATCTTGTTAAAATACAAAAATAACCACAGCCGTCTCCCCCCCCTTCCTCAAGAAGCAACCTGTCTGCTAGCCTGGACCATCTGTATGTAGTTAGTGTGCACACAGATGGCAGCCAAACACTCCCAAAGTTGCTCCGTCCGTGCATCTAACCTTACAAAGCAAACCAATTAACAGTAAAATGCAGAGAAAAAGAAGGGGAAGTTTGAAAGAGTTTACAGTGACTCTAATGAGCAGAGAGCGAGTGTGTGTGTTAGAGAGAGAGAGAGAGAGAGAGAGAGAGAGAGAGAGAGAGAGAGAGAGAGAGGTCACCTGGTCACCTATAATGCCTGAGGAATGGTGGAGCTCTCACTCTGCCCTCTTTAAGATCCATATTAAATTAGGGCTATACATACCACTAAGGCTCAGAGCATAGTTCATGCATCTTAAGAACTTTAAACTTAATTTGTCAAGGAAGACATTGTTTGTTCCTTTTCATAAAATGGTAACAGGTCAAAATTGGCTAAAATGTTGCATAATTTCTGTGTGGGTCCAACACACTTGAATTATTTTTTAGCATTTATTCAATAAGCCTATTTCAGATAAATAAACTAAAAACGACATTATTCCCTCTGAATGCCAAACAGCCATTTTGAGAATTGTGAGTGCTTTATTATGTATATATTTTTTGTTTTCACAAGAATGTATCTATCCACACTCGGTGGCATCGTGTACTGATGAAATTCATTTTGTAAAAATGAGGACAACTCCTTGGAAAGTTAATTAGTAGGAAACGTGTAGAGAAAAAGCAGGAAACGAGAAACCCAGCTGCCAAATGTAATAACATTTTCATTATTTATTTCATTATTCATTTATGGATGTGTTCAGACAGAATTAATAAAATAAATCCCTGATAGAAAATGTTTGTGCTGGAACCCCATTATGCACAGGACAAGTCCAGTGGCATAGTTAGTTAACATGCACAAATGCACTGCCCCCAACAAATAACACATAATGGAGGCCCACATTTTTATGTGTCCCAATACAGTAGTTCTCCCTAAAAATATAAATAACATTATTTCATAAAACACTAAATAGGACAAAATAACTACAACTACAACTGCGAAAAAAACACGTACATCTATTTAAATATTTTTTTCTTTCTTGTTTAATAAAGAACTGTCCATTTTCCATCCAGTGGAGAAAAAAAAAACAGTAAAGCAGCAAACAATCTATTAGAACCAGCCTTTGGAGAGCTGAATTTGCACTGTTGCATTACACAGTTATTGTTTTCAATCCAAACGTTGCTCTGCATGAAATTCCCTGATCTGGCCTGTGTTTGCATTTCCTCACTGTTTACAGCAACACTTCCAGGCCAACTCAGATCTGATTTTCCCCACTGAGATTACAAACTCTCTCCCCAAACACACTGAAAATGAGGCCGGAAAAGGAGAAGCGGCTGATCATTCAAGGCTGTCCAAGGATCCCCATTACAAAAACAGATTTTATATGCACTTCCAACCCAGACATTTCTGATAAAAGCAGGTCGTGGGCAACTGCTTTTTTTCTCTTGGCATATTATTTTTCACTTATCGAATGTGTTTCCCTTAGTTGCCTCTGCGCCACAATCAACCCATTCAGTTCCTGGCTTTATTAAGGAGAATTGAGAGCAAATGGTGAGTTCTCTATGATCTAGTATATGGGAAAAGATAATGGATGGGAGTGGAGGAGCTTCTCGAGAAGTAAAGAAAATGAGAAAAGAGAAAAGATAAAGTAGTGGGGTGCCTTCGCCCGACGTCAAATGCAGCACTTTTTTTTTTTTTACACTAACCATGCATAAGGCGTTCCCTCCACTCACATTCACAGCTCAAAGCAACACAGCCACAGCCATGTGTGAATAATCAAATGGAAGGCCTCAGAGGTGCCCTCTCCCCGTCTCCCAAGAGGAGGGGTGCAAGGGCAGATGGGGGAGGCGCAGGTTGAAGGAGTAAAGCGTGGGAGGGTGGGGATGGGGGGATGTAAACGCTAACACGTTGAGGGTTTGGATATCCTCACGAGCTTGTCTCATTAGCTGCTAATTGGCAAGACTTTCCCCCGTCATTTGTTCTGCATTAGTTGTGCAGGCCTCTTCATTTCTTTCTTCATTTTTTACCAATCATTTTTGTTACTGATTGCTGTGGGAGCGGGGAGAGAGAAGAGTCAAATCAAGAGCCACATATTTCAAATGGTCAGTGCTATCGCTGGGAGAGTTGAGCATGTATTACGGCAGCATAAACTCCTCCTGTCCTGCGATTAACCTTAAAGAGCAACCGAGAGAGCAAAATTGAGTGCTCAACCTGCTCCACCAAATTAGCAGTGAGATCAAGGGGGAGAGAGAGAGAGACGTAGAGAGAATAAAGAAGACAGACAGACAGACATTTTCCCCTTCACTCCTTTCCCCCGTTTCACCTCTAGCGACTGGGTGGGAAATAGTAGAAAAACATCCACACAGCTAAACAGTAAATTACAAGAGCTTCCCCTGGTGCTGGACCAAGACATATTGAAGTTGTCATGCAGGGGGATGGCCAATACTTTCCTATGATTATACTGAGTATTGGACTCTTTGACAAACATTAAATAAGACAATAGAACACAGAAGTAAAGGTAAATGTGCCTGCAGCTGTAAGGCGGGGAAAGGAAGGAGGGGGGGGGGTTCATGGAAAGATAGAAGGAGAATAAAAAATGAATGAGAAAATGGGCCTTCACATTTACAAAGCAATTTTCTGATGGTCTAACTGAACCTGGTGAATATACTTGGTAACCCTTTCCAGACTGCATGTGCGTTATACAGAAAATATTAGAGTTCCACATTAGAGTGTGGCATGCCTCTCTCTTTTCTCTTTCTCAGATCTAACTGTGCCTAAATGCCAATAAGGATGGGATGCCTGGCAGGTCAATTGTCGTTAGTTTTGGGAGCTATATTTATTTTATTTTACGTGCTGTATAAATATTTGTTTTATTTAGGTATTGGATTTCAGGTCATTCAGAGCAAACTGTGTCCATTGTAATCTAATAATGGACATCACAGAATTGTAATGGCATTGGTAAATTGTGTGATTACATCAGTACAAACTGTACTGAAATGTTTGATTATATTTGTTGTCGTATTTTACATGGAAAAACTATGTTAAAAAAATAATAAATAAATGGAAAAGGATCAAACCATCTATCTGGAGAATGAATCATCGGAAAAGCTGATGTTTACAATGGGAGAGGTGGAAGAGCTCTGTTTTGTGTTAAAAGAAATGTCACTGAAGCTGGGTGTAACACATGACACCAGGGCCTAACTGAAGCGAAGCAAGGGAGGGAGAACAGAAAATAATGTCACAGACACAGATCGGTGTGTACTATATAGATCATTTTTCACATACACCTTAAAAATCCAGAAGATAATCTTCTTATTCCAATTCCATTGAAAGGCCTAAATCAATCGTTTCAAAGCACTACCAGCCTATATTTTGTAGATTTGTATTTTGTTTGCTCTCCTATAGAATAAGAGGACATGTGGCAAACAAACAACACATGAGTTCTTGGTTCCTTTCTGGCTTCGTCACATCTTGGGCTTTAGCCTAAAGCATTCCTGACACAGACCTCCCTGAGACCCAGCGACTGACACAACCCTAGCAAAGTATTAGCCACAACTCCCCCGTATCACCGCCAAACCTACCACCTGCACCTGAGTGAGTGGGGCGGAGGAAGGGTGAACCTGCCGGTAACCTAATGTCCCCTCTAAGCCCACCGGGGCAGCTGGAGGTCAAGCATTCAAAGCAAGAAACAGGAATGTTTAGTTGTAAAATGTTTTGTGTTTTCTTGAGGGTTAATCAAGCATGTATTTTTTTTCAATATCCATGTTTGCTTGTTGTTTCTGCTGCCTGTGAGTTTAGTTTGTCCTCTAAAATGTCATAAGTGTGTGTGCATGTGTGTTGTTTTTGCGTGCGGGCGTGCGTGGTTGCACAAGCACGTATGGCGGCTGACTCCATGATACTGTGGGCGTCTGGAGGAGAGAGAAGCCTCATCTGTTACCAGCCCAGCCTGGCCAGCCCGCCGCATGAAGGAGAACGACAGGGTGTCACTGCTGACAACAGTGATGGATGCCCTAAATTCCGTAGGCAACTTGGGCAATTGGACACATTAACAACAGGCACCTGCTTTCCCACGTATAAATCTATTAAAAGATAACAGCAATGGCCCGCACTATTAGTAAATTATAGCTCTGTCTGAGTGTGAGGTAAGTGTAGGCCTCCCTACCCTCCTCCAAACCTCCTTCCCCTCTGCCACATAGCAGGTGTTGTTATTGCTAGTCAAACAGTGCCACCCAGTGGCAGGTATTACAATTAGCTGTGGAATTTGTTTGACTACTCCACAGAAAACAAAATGTGGAACTTATTTAAAAATAATAATTGTGAATTTATCAGAAAAACATAAATATTTTTGAAATATTTTTTCACACGTAATTTATCTTACATGTATGACCACAGCTTGTATGAGTGAATTCAGAATATTTATGTGTCAAATAATACTAATAAAACAATTTCACTGTTACAAAAAGTACCAATATGCAATATATTATAAGGACAATTCACAATTAAAATACATAATCTTAAAATATAAGCACAAACACAACGAATGTGTACTGTACATGCTCAAATGTAGCATACATTAGATATTTCTTTCCTCAAGATAGCACTTCATAAAACACATCTTATTCAGGAATGATTGGGGCAAATGGCCAGTGATGGCAGACAATGTGGTTTATATAAAATCGTTATGACACACTCAAGGCCTCTACTATGAAAAACTTTACAGCAAACAAGTTCTCTTAAAAATAAACCATTAAAACCTTCCTGGGCTAAGGCTCAGCTATATCAAGTAAATATGTGTCACATAAATTCGTCCACAGTGTATATATTTGTGTGTCTGTACTCACGTGCGTGTGTATATGTGATGTGACGGGATGGCCAAGAATAAAAGAGGGACAAGACTAGTAAATACTTTTACAGCAGGCAATTTGTCAAAATGTGTAAATGTCTCCAATTCCCAACAGCACTGAACTAAAATTTACAGTCACTTGGGAAGTGACAAAGCACAAAAAAGGAACACTTTTCACTCTCTCCTCTCCCTCAGACCACTAAAACCTTCCCATAAATCTCCTCTCGTACCCCCCCAGATGTCTGCAGTTGTCAGATATCATGCCTTGACAATGCCTTCCACCATCATTGTCATGACAGAAATATGATATGTGAAACTGCAATGTCACATCACTTAACATAATTTAGCCCAAGCTAGCCCACGCTATTTTAATCAATCAAACATGTCACGTTTTTCGGTGTAACGATGGCAGAGGCATAGGATCCCTGTGTTAGGGTGATCTATAAGACTTATCTAGGCTACTGATTTATGACTGCTGCCAGCTAATGTACTGTAGCACGGCTCTTCTATTCCTGTCGCAAGGGTTTCTATCAAATCGGCAAATAAGTAGGGCAGCAATATCTCCTGGGCAGGGGGAAACCCTTCATGTAAAGGACCTTTACGTATGGCTGAACCTTATACATTAATGCACCACCACCATAGCTTTCACACTCATAAAATGCATGTGTGGTCCAGTAGCTAAATGGGTTTAACCTAGCATATTGCGCTGCCAAGTCAAGTTGCGCTAGGGCTACCCAATGAACTTGAACTGAATTTAAAGTGCTAAAAATAAAACTACACAAATTGGCTTATGTGGTGCAAATGACCTGGTTATGTACACTTAACAAGATTAAATGTTTTTCCGCTCTGTAAACAAGCCAGTGCTTCACAGAAGCATTTGAAATGCTCTCAATAATCAGGGTCTCAGCACCAGAACTTATGGGAGTGGATGTGGTGGATCAGCCTTAACTATGAATAGTACAGTAACACCGTCCTGTCATCAAGACAACAAAAGATAGGCTAACAATAATTTTGTATATTTAAAAAAACAAAATGGTGTTGGATAGGTCAACAAAACAGCAGATAAGTCCATCTAATGTTAACAGTAATTCTAATTGTATTCTAACTGAACAGTGAGTCGGGTCTTCTATAACTGAACAGTACTCAACACGTTAAAGATACATGCAAAGAACAATCATACATCATAATCAAAGGCTTTCTATGGGTTAATTTAGAACTAATGACATTAAATAGAAGCACAGTGAAACTGTACCTGTTACCGCAACAGTGTGACTGGATCCACATGCCAGCAGCTTCACCCTTCCCATGCAGTCCCTCAAGCAAGTCCCCTTGTGGCAGACATCCCCCCTTGGCCTACCGCATCCAGTCTGGCCCAGCTCCCTGCTGCCCCAGCACAGCAGCTCAAATGACTCACTCTGCACTGCCTGACAGCAAGACAAGTAAGACACACATGAGGGTTTTAGATGCTATTGCACGACACCTATTTGGTCTTCACTATTTCATTCAAGATGCATACATATAGTGTGTTTTTCTGTTCTTAGCTGCCATGGACCTTTGGACTTTCAAGTGTTCATACAGCATTAGCTTCATACTCCTACTACTGATTACATCTTCAAAGTATTCAGGTAGATCATTCACATGTGATATTGGAGATGTGACCTGTTCATGTGCAATCTTTCATCATTCCACTGAAACGATGTGGCCCTTCGTGATGGGCATGGATTGGAATAGTTGAGGTTCCCACGTTGCCGGTCATAAATACTAGCTTGCTTATAACGGGAAAGTTGTCTAAATAGTAACCAGTCTGACTTATAATGAACTGTGGATCTGATGCAGGTCACACCAATATTACCAACATATTTATATTAGAATATGCCCTCTCTCTCTACTAATTAGAATCTGACCCTGCCAAGAACACATCAGGATGTGTGCGTTCGCATGCACACATGCACGCACGCACGCACACAAACACACAAAAAAACATGCACTCATACTCCCCACAGCAATATTACTAGCACAACTCCATCCGGCTGATATTGGTATTTTCAGGAAAGAGCAAACCAATAGATAACCTATTACAGAACTATAAGGGATCAATAGCTAATTTCTTTGCATTGATTACTGCTTGGACATTTAACATGCGCCCTGTGGCTACAATATGTGTTGGGCAGGCTTAGATCCCCATTGGCCCTCATGAGTATTAAAACTATCGATTCAGACAGAGGACTAAAAATGTCAAGCTGTTCATTAATCTTAATAAAGACTGGACTTGACCAAGGAGCCCTTTCTTCCAATGTAGGGATACAGCCTATCCAACCAGGAGTGTAAGCCCTGGCATAGATTAATGAGGTTCTACTAATGCATGTGATTTAAGCCTTTGCTCTTATTGGATTGATTACAGAAGAACAACTCTTTATTTTAAACTTTCTATGACCTATTGTACAGTTTATCAGCCTAATTCTGAGTGATCAAGAGTATGTCTAGCTCTTTGGTAACTCCAGAACTGACACAGGATGTTACGATACACAAACCAAAATGACATAAAAAAAGTATGTTAAAGTTGTCATTCAGTAATGAAGTTCAGATCCACGGAAGCATTTAAAATATCAATATCATGTACATTTATATCAATGTATCTGTTAGTAGATGTTGTGGTGATGTCAAACCAAGGATTTTAAATCAGTGTTCCCAAAGCCGTTCTTATCGAGATGTATTAACTGTTCAAATGTTCGTCATCTGTCTCTTCTTTTCATGCACTTCCTTTCCCAGCCTGCGGATGTCCTCGCTGTCTTCCCTGTGCATTGTTTTGGTTATTTTTGCCTTAATATTAAGGCAACTTTATTTATTTAGTTATTAAGTAATAACCTGTCAGCAATCAGTAAATACCCTTTCCAGTGACAGATCATATTGTCCCTTGTCAAATTTGTATGTTTGAGTTCTGTTCACATTTACATTTAATATCTATGTTTCTTGACTTGAAATAATCAGATATACGCCAAATCTATAATCGTACAGTATATAGCCCCATACAGCCTTTAAGACTAACTACTATACTATACTATACTATATTATACAGTAGAGTAACCCTGTGATGGCCATGACTACAGCCACACATTTAATAAGTACCTGCACCACACTTACACATACCCACGTTTACTGTTAGTTTCTTTATTTGGTTTCTTAGTTAAATGAGTGCACGCCGTTGATTAAGTTATGTTTAAAGTTGTCTTTCAGTTACTGTGGCTGACGTGTGGTGTGACCCCTCAATGGCAGAGTCTGAACAATTGAATCCACTTATAGCATCCAAACAGGAAGTGGATCATGATAATTAATCCTGTTGGGATTGGCGCGGGTGGTGTATGATTTTGATGTTAGGAGTAATATATTATGTGATGTTTGACAGTAGGTATATAGTATGTATGTAAGGGTATATTAATAAGGTAACTTCACTTGGGTCAAAGGTAATTGTATTAATCATGGAATAGGTCATGTAAATATCATAATGTTGTATTCTGACCCCCTTGGTTTGTATTTGGATTGGCTAGCCAGTGTATATATACCTTGTTTGTTTCAGTCTTAGTTAGGTCAGTGTTGGGGTAAGGCCTTTTGGTGTGTTATTATAGGTACAGTTGACCTCATGTTAATTTTTGATGTAGTAAGATATATTTTTGGGTAGTAAGATTTGTGTCTATATTCTTGGTTTTTGATGCCCATCTTATAAATTGTACATACTTTGGGTAAATAAACCTCATTATTTATTTTACCCTGACATGCATTCTGTTCATTCCTGGCTCGGTCCCTCACGAACCCATCTTTATATCTTTACCCTGACTGCCGGTTCATTCTAGAAAGCATTTCAACATGTATGGCCCGTGCACACATCTCAGAACTGCTGTCCACTCGCCTGAGCCCTGACTGTACTATTACCTATCATGTGCTTTGTGTAACAACCCCAAAAGCATGTAGATGTGGCAGAAAGTAGGGCTGCCCCTCTTGTTTTTTATCATGTGTGCACTCCTGCAGTCGATACCCACCAGACTATGCCTATTGTTTGCACTTATCTGGGGGTCTTTTGGTTTCTGTCAGAGCCATGTGGAAGACGTGTGGCAGCATTTTTGCTACACCTCCTCAGCTCGATTACCAGCGTTGAGAATTTAGAGATGACAAAACGTTGCAAAACGTTAATTCAAACATTAATTTAAACGTTAGCAGAGGTGTGTTGAACATTTCTTTTGTCGCAAGCGTTGGGTTGGCTACAGCATCCTTTCACAGAATTTGTCACTGCTGACTGGGCAACACCTCTGCTCTAGTGCTCTGACACAACCACCAAACCGAGAAAACTTCAAAGCTTCACATGTTTCACACAGTTTTGAGGGAACATGCTCAACCAGGCGTTCAAGTTCAACCCTATGGACAAGTTGTACAATATAAAGAACCCTAGCAAAACCATTTTCAGATGTAAAGTACCGTAGCGCACTAAACCATTTTGCGCCTTTTGTAAAGGGTGAGCGTGGCCTCACCTCAGAGTCATTCAAAACAATTTAGTCAGGCAATTGAAATGTAATTATGATATTAATGGCTTTCATTGCAGGCTATCCGCACTAGAAAAGTAGCCTTGTGATGCCTCTTGATCTTGCAAGCTACCATAGCATACCGTTTGACTTCGCCGATTGTGTAAAACAGTGCATCAGAAGTCACACTTTTTGCGAACCTCGAAATCGAATTTGAATGCACGAAAAAATAATTCCAATCTCTGAACACCATAGCTCTTGTTTTACGGTGTTATGAATACTCATTTTCAGTGTTTCAAACTTGGCAGTGTTCTCCCGGCACATTTGCTTGTTTTCATGGTTTGAAACCTCGTAAAGGTTGTTCTGAAAAACAGGGCGCATATGCTCCCAAAATCGTGTTGAAATGTTGGAATTTGCAGTTAGATAGGTTGAATCTTACTATTTGTGTTGACAAAATAAGTTTTGAAATGTTGAAACCTGCGGTTCGAAAGTGCGAATCTTCAGAGCTGCGTTTACGACACCCACTTTTCAGAGCTTTGCCCCTACTGTTACGAGCTTACGAGTCAAATGAATCTTGGCAGTGTTTTCACGCACGTCTCGGTTTGAAGCTCCGTAGAAGTACATTCGTAATCTATGGTTCGTAACTACGAAGGCTGGGGAAGACAAAAAACAGCCTTTTGCCTATTGGTCAGTTTTTTGATGCGTTGTCCAATCACAGGTCGTATTTTCCGGATAATGTAGAATACATTCTTCTTCGACTTACGTTCTTGAAGCCACCGGCAACATCTTTTAGGTGGTGGATAATCTTTTTATACGTTCCACTAATGGTATGTAAGTTTAATTTGTCAAATATTTACGCATTTTGCCAGCCAACTATTGTGCTGTTTACGGTAATGAACTATTAATTCATCTCTAATGTTACGTATTGAATTGTGATGCAGCTATGCTTGCATTAGCTGACCAGTAGATATCAGCTGGCTAGATGTAATAGTCAGTTACCGTAATGTGGAGGGCACGTTTGTTTTCACGTTTCACGTTTGTCAGTTTTTTTTTGTTTTCGTTCATAGTATGCTACAGTAGCTTTGTTTCTGCCACCATTGGACTGCTAGCCTACAAAATGTAGCAGGTAAGTAGCAGCATGATAAGCATTATTGTTATAGTTATAACAAGTGTCATAGCAGACGCTGTAAATGCATTGAATTGTAGAGTATTTTTTATTGCCACCAAGACTCAAACTGTATTAATTTGCACTTGTCATAATGCAATAACACGCTGTATACCACAAATTTTAGAATACTCGAGCTATTATGCTTTTTCTTATGCTTTTGGAAATCTGGTTAAGGCATTGTATTGTCTCTACTTTAAAACAAAGGAAGGTTAAGAAAAATAACATTCCCACCACATTGGTCAAATGTAAAGGCCCTTGACCAGTATTTGACAGGAGCATGCTTAAAATCCCTGCACAAAAAAAGTATTTGTAATGGCATGACTACATAATG
>JAODOY010000024.1:2033216-2049966 GCA_025399855.1 Forbesichthys papilliferus | reverse complement strand
TATATATATACAAGCATATACAAGCATATATACCTATGCTTGTATATTTTGTAACAACAATTTGCACAATGTGATACAAATGTTAAACATTTATTAGACATTTTGAAAAATCTATTTGTAGTAGGCTATGCCAACCGTGTGTAATTGCTATGATGTAAACAATGGCTGCATACTTTAAGTTAAACAAGGTCAACTGAAAGTTAACCTTGTAAATATCTCTCTCTTTTTCATTTGGTTACTACACTAAAATTCAACATAAATAATTAATGATTATCATTACTACCAGTATTATTTAGTGGCATAAGTCCATGGATGCAGCTGATTCTTATTGTTAATATTTATTTTCTTTTTCCAAAATATAACATGTAGAATGTATTTCTGAGGGTTATACATTTGTAACGTGTCATATATTCTTAAATAAATATAATGTACTCAATCATTATACAGTCTAAATATGTGCTTCATTTGAACCTTTTTCAAGGCCATTCATGGTACGGTATGAATTACAGTGACTCTGCATTACTGTAATGCAGGATTGTAAATAGCATTCACTCGCCCTTGTGGTGCAGCTCGCAAGAGGAATGACATGTGGTCACAGCATGCAGTGACCGTCGGTGGCCCATCGCACAACACAAGGCAGTGTGTCTTAGCTGTGAAAAATCAGCCGGAAATAATCGGACACACCGTATAGATTTTTCCATCCTACTATTTCAGAATGTGGTATCGGGCTGGAGCAGATTGAAGTATAGGCGGGGCCTTGGAACTCTGCATGGGTCTGTATATGCTTGTTTGTTTGTTTAAAAGCATTCTTGCTTTTCTCTTCTTTCAGTTGATCTAAACTCTGTGTACAGTGTACTGTTGCAGTGTTTGTGTTTAAGTGAGCACAAAACAATGTCAGGAACACAAATACTGACCAACAACATGCAGGCTATTTGAAGTAATCACAACAAGGCCTCTTCCTGTTATGCAGTGTGCAGTACGAGAGGCTTCAGGGAGCTGGGTTTGCCTCTTTATCTCCACTTAAAGGGTTAGACAGTGTCTGTCTTTATTTGCAATTTGATGTCCTCATCTAACCTATAATCTTCTGTTTCTTATTTCTATCTCAGTATCAGTGAGCAGCACAGTAAAGGTCTCCTGATCATCACAGAACGTGAACTGAGCTCGGACAGAATGTGTACTGATCTTGCCAGGCCATCAGCTCTGTGTCTCTGTGCCAGACTAAAGTCCATGAGTGTTTGGTTTGGCCTGTTTCTCTGTTTGATCAGGCTGTTTCTAAAATACTGAGCGACCTCTGCTGAGGCCAAATCACTTCTCTCTCCCTTCTTTGTACAACATTGTCCACCTCACCTGCACCCTTACAAGCCAGTTTTATGGTTTTACTTATTATAATGTATGTTTGCATGTATGTCTATTTTGGAATGTATTACAATAATAACTGTCAATATAGACATAATATAAAACCCCAAGCAATATCACCTGGCTGTGGGCTTATCCTTCATAAAGGTTATTAAGGGACCAGGTAAAACTGAATTTTGACAGGCAAGAGGACTGCACAGTGGATTCTACACTATTGCACCCCCATGCGTTGACTCTGGTTTACATTGCTGATCTGGCAGGGTCACTAATGGGTTAGGCTGCATGCTAAAATATAAGTGTTAGGATGGCCTGTTCATGGTCTGTCACAGGTTTGGACAATGCCTGCAGGGTCTTCTTCCTCAGTCACAGAGGGCACAGTCCTCTCGTCTTTGAAGCAGAATGAAGTGTGTTTTCATACAGAACCCTTAAACTTCCATTATCTTTTGCTTATTGTAGAAGCAAAGCAAAGAGGGACTTCTGAATAAGCTCCTCTGTGATCCCTGCTGATAGACTGACTTGGATGGACATCGAAAGGGCTTAATAAGGAATATCCAGAATCTGCAGTGTTCAATCAATGTCACAAATTCACTGAAAAAATACTGAGGATTATGGGTATAATAAAATGTGACAGCATACATGGTTACCAGATTACACTTGTTAGACAGGATATCAAGCTTTGATATGAAAGAAGGTCTGGCATTGTCCTGCCCTAGGAGAAACAATTTGAGAAAGTGGATGCAATGCATCTCTTCGTGTTATATTGTTTAGTTAGTAATAATCACATCATAGTTTTTCAGCACCCTGGTATGACAGTAATGAAGAAACACAGTTGCTTTCCTTTTGGGGCAAAACCAAAGAAAATATGGACACTAATAAAGCAAGTGACTCATTTGTTGCTGAATATGCAGTACCGGTAACTGCAAAGCGATATGCGGTACCTAAATAGTTTACCACATTCCATTTGATTACTTTTGGTCCCACCTGACTGCATTTGTTGTAATATGATATTAATTTCATGCGTCAGTAGGAGCTTTGGTACACTAAAGCTCTTGTGCCCACCTCAACCAACACCAAGGTCTCATTTCCAGGTTCATATTACACTTAAGAAAACGTAAAGCCTTCATTCTTAGTTTGAGAACCTCGTTTAAGCAAGTAAAACAAACTGTTCAAAATGTTGACTTGTTTTCTGGAAATGTGTTCTAGTTTGGAAATTGGCATGGTTTCTAATAAGGTATGAAGGTATTCCCTTATAAGGGCTTGGGGACTGGGCAGTTGAAGATAGCATTAATAAGATTAACCTTGCCACTTGACAGCAGGCATCATGGCTGACCTGTGTGGTCCTTTTGTGTGGGATTTTTGAGATTGTGTGGGTGTGCATGCGTGTGCTTGAGTGCGCACGCGCGTTTGTACACTATTAAGTGTGCAGTTGTGTTTTGTATTGTGTGCATAAGAAGTGCAGTGTTGATGTATCACTGTATATGTGGTTCTGTGGCTGTGTGAACAGCCTTCTCGCCCCCAATGTGAATTGTTCAGAAACACTTTCTGTTATTTGTCTTAATCAAGGCCGATTTGTGCCACTCAAGAATGTAGAGCCCCTCCATGCAACATTTTTCCCTCTCCATATATCTTTTAATAGAATATACTGCCCGCAAAAAATAACAACTGGGCTATAATCCAGGCCTTGCAGTCATTTAAATATCTTGCCAAATATATATCAGACATGACTCCTAAATGTATCTTTAACAACAATAATCATGCCATATATTGACTATATTGAGGGAACAATGTGTATTACTTGCATAGCCATAGTGATGGTAAAGGAGAATACCATCATTCTAAGTTGTCAAATGTGGTTGTATGGCTGTTGAAAGAGGAAATATTGAGGATGCTTCTACAACCTCTCCAGACCCATGCACTGCTTGGCAAAAGCCAGGTGCCTCTCTGAGAAGCATTTAGGTTGGCATTAGAACCAGAATATGAGTCTGTTTTCACTCGCGCCTCAGACAGTTTGCCCCGGGTGCCCTCAAAAGCAACATTCCTACCAAGAGCTGGTTGACATATTCCTGTCAACCAGAAATGCTGGTACCCTTTTTCTTTATCTCCAGTCCCACCACAGCTCCTCGCCCACCCCCTCAATTCCCTTGACCCTAAACAATTCCATCTTTCTTTTACTTAACATTCTCAGCATACTCCACAATCCTCTGTCTGCACAGCCATGACCTGATTAATAGTCAGTGTGATGAACTCTTCAGTTAACTGCCATTGACTGTTAAGCTTGAAGATTGTCAAGGGAATGGCGAAGCTTCTGGCAGATACAATGTACTGTATGTCTGTCTGTCAATTCACAGTTCCAATGCAAAAATGATCTTCTAATTAACATTTCAACTTTTAACAAATTAGTTCATTGTACTGTGATCTACAGCTGCATCTTCCATTGCAGCGTTACACTTTCTGTAATGGCCGGATAGGCATAGCATAATCTGGAGATAACAGCTGGCCAACACATGGAGCTCTCCAAATGATAATTGAAGAAAGTAATATCACTGCAAGTCCCTCCCTCCTCTCCCTGTACCTTATCAGACCTTATGTAGCGCTGAATATTTTTCACCCACACCCCCGCCACTAAATTCCCACATGCCATTCACTAAATAGCAGTTAGTACTATACCAGTCCTAAAACACAATAGCACTTACTGTACATGTCAGACAGATCCGATAGACATACACGTAGAGAGAAATATATAAGGGATGTGATTCTATGAATTCCTACACCACTTGAATAGTTCAGAAGCATGTTCCGTTTCCGTACCTTTGTTTCCAGATGCCACAGTGTCACCCTTGACCTTTAACCTTTACATACTATAACACATTATTATGGAAATCCTTCCTTCTTTTGGCCCTCTACCAATTTTGCCTTTTTTACTTGTTTCTTTGCATTTGCAAAAATAAAATAAAAGCTGAGTGCAGTGTGTGTGTGTGTGTGTGTGTGTGTGTGTGTGTGTGTGTGTGTGTGTGTGTGTGTGCGTGTGTGCGTGCGTGCGTGCGTGCGTGCGTGCGTGCGTGCGTGCGTGCGTGCGTGCGTGCGTGCGTGCGCACACTTTTGTAAGGTGTTTATTGGTATGTGTGCAGGTGGGTGTGAGTGTGTGTACTTTGTGTAGATGCCTGATTGCGTGTGTGTCCATCTATGGTTGTGTTTGTGTGAGAAGTGAGAACTGAATCTCTGTTACTGTTATCGGTTCCACAGTGCTAGAAGACTGTTTGGAGGACCCACTGCAGCTCTGACCTACTTGTGTCAGTATACAGGGCTGCATGTAGATGGTTTCATACTGTGTATGTGTGTGTGTGTGTGTGTGTGTCTATATCACACACACAGCCTCTACGGATGTGGTGAGTGTGAGAAGCTGGGTGTTTGGACAGCTTTAGAACAGCTCCAGTACAGCGTTGGGGAAGGGGCTGTTTGCAAGCAGCCTGGGAGAGTGTGAGGTCACAGAATAAGTGGTTGGAAGGCATAAAGACAAGTTGTTTGTGTTTTTATTTTGACTGATGATGCCATCTGAAGTACTACTTTTTGCACCTAAACAATTGATATGCAAATAAAATGTGGCAAGATCAACATGTGAGCTTCTCTCCCCATTTCTGAGAACACTACAGCGAAAACACGTTGACAGAGAACATGGTGAAGCACAACACGAGGGTTGGTTGGGGTTGTACAGTACAGCATATTGTATGGAATAGTGTACCAAATGAATTAGCCTCAGTCTCTTCCGTCTTTTAGCGCAACGTCACATAAAGGCAACACTGTGCTGAACTACTGTAAACCCATGTAAGCATGTTTGCTGTTTGCATTGCCACTCACAAGAATGTATGCATAATTTCTGGTGTAATGCTAGTGCACTGCTTTATTCACTAATTTAAAATTAAACATGTATTTTAAGCAGTGACCGTAGAATACTAATTTTACAGATTAACAAGATCCGTACAGCCATTGCAAATTTAACAGCTGTGTCCCAGACTTACGTTAGCAAAGGCTGGCTCTACGAGACCATAAATGAAGTATTTTGGCATTGGCAGGACATTTCTTTCTTTCTTTGAAGTTTTGGATTGAACCTCTGCATTATTTAAGGTAAAGTAAGGGGCATTTGCACTGTATAAGGGAAATTTATTATAATTAAGTTAAGTGTGTCTTTTTAAGTCTAATCAATGTATAATTAAACTGCTTAGGAAAAGAGAAGGTTAGAGGGAGTGAACTTCCCACAGTCGTCAAAGAGGGCTAAACCTTCCAAACAAAGCCACACAGACACTGTCCTATAATAACGGCCAACAAGACCAGACATTACCTTTAGTCTGGCATACTTGAGCGTTCTCTTACACCAGTGCACCTTTCCAAGAAAGAGGCTGCCCTTTTGGATGTCAAAGCCCTCCCAGTGCCTGTGCTATTGAACCCATGTCCTCAGTTCTCAGTAGCATTCTACCCCATCATTCATGCCGGAACATTTTGGCCATGCCAGCCACAGGTCAAGGGGGCATGGGTTTCTCATGGCTTCAGGGCTACACTGCCAACACAAGTATACATCTTCACTGTTGCATTTCTCTTTATGGATGTGAAAGTTAAGTAGACTACAGACAGTATGCCTACCTGTACAGTAAATGTCTGCTTTGGAACGGATTCTCAGCTTTATTCAGTCCTTTCAATCTTGGGATGTATACGCCAGTGTATGCCAATGTGAAGGTCAAAACTGTTGTATGTTGTCTCTCTCTTCCCCCACCCCATCTTCATAAAAACCAGCACCAATCTATCCATAAACAGGATGACTTCCAGTTGGAGAATTTTTTGATTAATCACAGTCAGTACCTATTTCTACCAGTAGATGTCGGTCTTCTGTCTTCTTCCAAGGAAGTAAATCGAAAACAGCCATGGTGTTACATGTGTGTTTGCTGGGTTTCAATTTAGGGAAACAATTACGTTGTTAGGCTAGTGCGGCTACTGATGCATTACAAAGAAAACCTAAAAAGATTTTTAGCATAACTGATTGTCATGCCACTGGGAAACTGCGATTAACGATTTTTTTTTAGGTTTCTTGTTGGAGATGCAGAAACTTGAATGCAATAATCCTGTCGATTGGGGCTTCTTGAATACCGGGACACATTTATATTATTGTAAAACATAGTACTATAGCACTATTAATTTGCTTTAACGTTGTTGTGACACTGTTGACATGTGAGGGATGTGTTTTTTGCAATAGGCCTATATATTCCTGTTGCATTGCATGCACCCGATGAGTAAATAAATATTGTAGAGACTGTTTGAGTTAACAGGGCGGGGGATCGTAATTCATGGGCGGGGGATCGTAATTCATGGGCGGGGATAGCTATTATTTTTCTCGTGGTTGGCTGGAGTCTGCTAGACCTGACGCTCCATCGTGACGTATTGCCGTGGGGGCGTAGCCTACCGTGGAGGAAATAATCAGATGGTGAAACAACAACAGAAGGGGTGGCTTGGATAAGAAACCGTTTAGCGCTCTTATTGTCCAGTTATGTTTATCCCAGAAAACGACAGTCGTAAAACGATTGTGGTTGGAGGAGCATTGCAATAGCAAGGATCGACACACGTATGTGACGTGTGACCCTGGGTCTTCACAACCGCGGAGACGGATTTTGCAGCAGAATTAAGAGGAAGATGTTGGTACAATTGAAAGGACAGTGTCTTATTGCAACAGCCGCATTTGTTTACTCTCAGATAGGCCGAAGGTCTTCCTCCACACCTGTATAGCCTACCCTATTCGTCTTTTCCCGGTTTACATGGCCGGTTAAACCACGCGCATGGTGACATGTGGGTCAATTCTGGAACGGTCGGAAGGTAGGGACAACCTGGATCACATGCTCATAATGCAGTTAATTTATCCTTATCACACGATTAATCATAGCTTTGATGTTTTATCGATAGGTTTATTTTGCATGTTAAACAACACGCGTGATTATGCGTCTGCGTCCTCACTTGCACACCCTTGTCGTTATGCGGAGCTGTTTTCAGGCAGTGTAGCGTTGGGCTTGGCTTGTTACGCAAGATTTACCAGTGCACGTTTCTTTTGTGAGGTGTAGTAGACAAATACGGAGACTTTCACCTGCAGTGCATCTCTTTCAACACCTACGCATGTGCACATTATGTCGCTTTATTAATGATCGTATTCTCACTGAATTGCTTCCCAAGAAATGTGAATGAGCAGGTGGTTATATGAATGGCTGCGCATCAACAAAAGCGAATCGTTTTTTCATTGACACACTGTACTGCAGTATAAGCATGTGCCACACTTTTAGTAGAAGCATGGCATTTTTGTACATGTACATAATTACAATTTGATTATGCTCAAAGATGCTACTAAACTGTGTATTTGCTCTAAATTCAGGGTGATTAAGAGCAAGGTGTTTTGTTTGTTGTTTAACCACATTCCCAGATAGGCAGCATCATGTTTATACGTGTCGACAGAGATTCTGGAGAAAGATTGGCATTTGAACTCAGTGAAAACATAAACAACTCCTTCAATTCCATAGGCAATATCCACCTGCCACATCCGTGTTGTGTTCTGCGGTCTGCCCCACTGTGTTTGTGTTCCCATTTATGGAGACATGGCTGTGAAGAAACTGCTTATTTTTTTTCAGCATGCTCACAGAGCAGGTAGCTAGTGTACCATAAGGAGATATTCACTGAATTTGACTAAAAGTTATACTCGCCGGATTCCAATTGTTGACTTCACCTATGAACTGAATGCATGTTAGGCCACTCTTTGCTTCACACTTTGCTTCAGTTGATTGAACATTTGAGTGGTGACAACATTGTTAGTTTGGTTGCTGGGTGATATATAGAGCAAAGTGTCTTGATGCTATAACACTCCCTTCAGCGAGAACTGCAATCTATTACTTATGGTAGATGCTCATGTGATCACGGTAATCCAATCAAAGCAAGAAAATAGTCATGCTTCATCAAACTAGCATCAAACTAATGCTATAATGAAAATGCCCCACCTGGATTAAAAAATGTTCTGACACATTCGAATGCTCAGATTAAAACATGCAGGTTTAATACCAACACACGTTAGTGTCCTGTAGACAGGACACCAACACATGGGGCTGGGCCTACTGTAGACAGAACAACACGGGGGGCTGGGCCAACTGTAGACAGGCCACCAACACAGGGTGCTGGGCCTACTGTAGACAGAACAACACGGGGGGCTGGGCCAACTGTAGACAGAACAACACGGGGGGCTGGGCCAACTGTAGACAGGCCACCAACACATGGGGCTGGGCCAACTGTAGACAGGACACCAACACATGGGGCTGGGCCTACTGTAGACAGGACACCAACACATGGGGCTGGGCCAACTGTAGACAGGACACCAACACATGGGGCTGGGCCAACTGTAGACAGGACACCAACACATGGGGCTGGGCCTACTGTAGACCGGACAACAACGCTGCAGTCAGACACTGTGCCAAGCTTCCACCAAATCCATTTAATTAATGCACTGTTGATGTCATGATCAATACACCATCTTTGCATTTCCTTTTCTTCTTACTCAGTTCTTCTGACTCCCTGATTCCATTGTTTGGCAAGCCCAATGCCAAGCATTAACTTAGATTAGAAGAAGTCAGTTGACTATCCATATTATGGCCACTGGTAGAAATGCCAATGTAATCAACAGTGGACTGAATGCCAGGAAATAACACAGGGAGAAGTTAGGTTGAGGAATGTTCACATCTAACACCAACAACATGATTGGTTGTGATTTGTAGATAGTTTTCACTTATCATCTGTAGGCTTCTGTCAGTTCTGTAGCACACTAAGCCTTGTACATTTGCAAAGGATGTCTCTAATTGCTGTGGCTGCTGATAGGCTATTAAATAATGATGATGACCGATAGGCCTGTCACGATAATTACTATATTTACTAGGGCTTCTCGATTATGGAAAAATATAAAAATCATGATTGTTTTGGTCAAATTTAAAATCACAGTTCTATAACATGATTAGTCATTGACTATGGAAAGATGTTGCATAAAACTCCACCTAAAAAGAAACAGTCAAACAAATGAACAGTGAAAACGCCTTTAACTGTGATATGTCCCTTAATACTTTCACATTGATCTTTCACTTTTACCCTGCGAGGGATGAAAGTGATTAATTCATAGCACAAAATAAGAGTTTACTTGCAAAACGTAACAGAAATAATCGTTTTCTCTCGATTATATTGTTTGTTTGTTTGTTTGGAGCCAAAATTTTAATCACGAGTAAAATTTGATGAAACACACAGCCCTAATATTTCTTATTGTGCATTATATACATGACCTCAATAATCTTTCACCTTAACTAATTATTTTAAGCCCTCAAACTGGGTGACCCAGAGAGACATGCACATCTACCAAAAGAGGCTGTATACTCTGCAGATCAGCAGGTGTTTCAGACGACTCTAGCAGTGTTCAACTGCTAGATACTTATTTCAGTCAGCTTTGCAGAGATGAGGTGGGGTGTTGGTGAAGTAATGCTTAGCTGTTACATGGTGAGGGGATGAACTCTAGCCTTCAGGACAGGTGAAGTGACGGTGGTGAAGATATTTTGAGAGAGAGAGAGAGAGAAGGGGATAATGTTGTCTCAGGATGTATGCCTTACGATGGATGGGTGGATGGATTGAGGGGAGGTGAAGGACAAAGAACCTGAAGGGTGGAAACTAGACCAGACGGCCTCAAACAGGAGTGTAATGAAAAGAGTTAGGAATGGAGCCCATATGAGTTTAATAATAAAGAAGGAATTGCACAGCTCAAAATATTATCTTTATGAATACCCCCCCATTCTCCCCACTGCCCCAAGCAAAGCAGAACTGAACTGAGAAAAAGCAGTATACAAATTATGCATGATTCCTTTTGTGGGTCTAGACCTCCTATAAGAACATGCACAAAGGAGCGTGCATAACTCAGCTCCTTGCAGTGCTCAATGAAGGGAGATGGTTAATGTGTGTGTGTGTGTGTGGAGCTGGGCTGGATCTGCTTTCAGTGTTTCTATCACTGGTTTTGCATCCGCTTTTAATATGACATAAATGCAAGCATGCTTTTGTTCCTTCACACACACAAATGCGGGTAAGCGACGTTCTTTCTGTCTCATGCAAACACACTAAAATGACACCCATTTGGTGGATATTGGCACTATGTTTGCCAATTTAGTCTGCGTATATGCATTCATTACAGACACATGGGCTGATTGGAGTAGACCGTTTATTGTCATATTACACATTGCAGCTGTGCCAGTGTGAAAATGACACCATCCGCCAAGTGAGGTCTAGACGTCTGCATACAGTATCAAGTCTGTATCGCCTCTTGGCTGCAAATGAAACCCAAACCTTGCCGCTGGCTGCTACCGTTATGTGAGTTTGCCCAAAGGAACTTCTGTGTGTGTGTGTGTGTTGACGTGCGCTTTTAAAGTGTAACACCTAGCATCTGTACTATTGCTATAGCACATGCATCCATCACAGGACACATTATTCCATGCTTTCGGGATTGGTCCTATAAGCACGCTCACACACACACACACACCTCCCAAATGTCACGCTTACGCTGTCTCTCCTTCCGTCTCCCTGAGAGCCACATCGTTGACGGTGGAGAGAGCATAGGCAGGAAAAAACAGTGATTTGTTCCCCTGAGTAGCCTCAGTTATTGCGGTCTTGCTCTGTTGATCCCAGGGGCATGACTGACGCTTTCCAGTCCCGGCCTGACACGTCCCCTTCACTCTCCGGAACTCTAATAATCACCCTTTCTTCATTTCCATCTCTCTCCATGGAGCTAACCAAGCAATAACGATGCTCAGTGTTTACGCCTAGGCCATAGAACCTTTTTGATCCAACAATGCCACCAAGTCATTAATATATGTAACACCCTGAGCATATTGTGTATACACACACACACACACACAGGCACACAGGCAAACAAAATCCAATCAATAATTGACTCCCCTCTCTCTATATACGATAGTAGTAGTCTATTTCTTTTTGAACTTGTAGACATATTGTAACCCCCCACGCTGCCATCTATTTGGGACCACTCAGGGCGTTGTGACTCGTGAGCCTGGCTCTGAGAAGCAATGAGAACATTCGCGGGGGGCCTACCACATTCCTCCCATAACATAGCACGCCAGCTGGCTGCATTGACAACTGCCTATGACATTATGTCAGCACTAGGTTGTGGTGACTTTTATTGCCTCTTTTATATATAGCAAATGACTGAGAGGTAATAAAATGTCCGATGGTCATACTTCATGACAGAATACACATAACCAGCCCGACACTCCCATAGATAAAGGTAGGCTCGCTGTGCTGTGCGTTGTGCTTGCAGTCAGTAAGTGCTCCCTCTGATAGGAACTTAGGTGTCATTGGCATCGAATATTGACTGCGTAATCTTTGTTCTGTTGCACTTAAAATATGTTTCTCCCCGAGAGAATAACATTTGTATACTAACCAGAAACATTGTTGTTTTTTAAAAAAAGAGTCAAGGACAAATGAGGAATGAAGTTGTCTGCTAGAGAGCATACAATGGCTACAGGTGCCAATATTCTGCTGAACAGTGAGCACACACACAGGGCTTGTTGTTAGAATAGATGCCATTTTTAGCTGCCGCTCTGTGTCAGTGTTGGTTAGAAGTATTGCGCCGGTTTCCATGTCAGTGGAATAATAAGTGACGGCCTTTATAAATGTTTTAGAGCTCTATTTATGGGGCCATGGGTTTATGGGGCCATGGGTTAGTCTCAGTGCTTGTGAGGGATTATGGATTGGCTGGCAAAATGGTTTGCAGTATTGATATCACATTGACATAAGGCACTGGGGCATTTACTCTGCGTGTGAGTTAGTTATGCAAGAGATTAGGGTTTTTCTAGGAATGGTCAAAGTAAATTAATAAAAATTTGATTTAAATGTAAGAAATGTTGGTAAGCAGTTTATGGAAAGGGGATTTGAATAAGCTTTTCACAGTGTTGTGTGCATTTCTAAAGAAAGTTAGCAGACCTATGCATGTCTGATGCCACTACCTCAATCTCCATAATTCTCAGAATTTCTCTTTCAATTCTGTTCATCATTCCTTGAAACATTTGGGGCTTAGCCGATCAATATGTTACTGCATCACTTTATCATCAACTTATTTCAGGCTAAACTCCTCGACGAAAACATTCAGGTTTCTCTAATGTATCCAAGCTAACGGTACCAATCACATTTCACACCTCTCCACAAACATCTCCTAGTTTCACCTGATTACTGATATAAGAAAATAGGCTTACATCACAGCTGGCATCTACAATGTCTTAGATTGATTCAGGTTATAAAAGTAAATTTTTACTTCAAGCAGGATTAGATCATGCTGTCCAAATAATACACAAAGTGCAATATGTTTCATACTAAACCAGGGAACATGAGGTAAAGTCCTTAAACTCATTTATTCAGTTATTCATCATCATCCCCGTGATTCTCAGAGTGGCATATGTACAGATCCGGTGTTCTGCTTTTTGAGACCCGGGGATATTCATAACACATTCCGAGATGTATCGCTGGACACTCAGACCTCACGATACCACTGGCCGAGACAACAAAATATTTAGAGATTTTGTTGAATTAAGCAGATCTTGGTAGTGCCCTCATACTTTTTAAGATATTTCCTGAAACCACAGGAATACTGGAATGTTTTCTCTTTGTTGTTGTTCATTGCTGGCAAGTATTCAGCAACCACAAGGTCGCTATCTTTTGTCGGATGAAAAAATATTTTCCTGGCTAAACAAATATCTCTCAACCTAGACTAACTGCTTCTTTGTGTGTGTTCGTAACAGCAGCGAAGGCACAGAGAAGCTTTCTTTGCATCAGAAGAGGAGCAGAGAGATGGCTAGAATAGGAATTTAAATGAGCAGAGGGAAATAGTGTATTTCACACGTATGTTGTCTCTGATGTGGCTGTCCTTTTTGTCAGTGCATGTACAAACCATGTCTTGTATGGAGTGTATACATGTTAAATGAAGCTGTACACTGCAACTGACAGTATTCATGGTGGAAATACAATGGTATAGCTACTGTATAGCCTATGTATTCTGTAAACATCAATGTTTTTCTGCCCTTTCCCTCCTCTTAGGGCTTTCTCCATGGATATAGATACAGACTATGAGCGGCCTAATGTGGAAACCATTAAGTGTGTGGTGGTGGGGGATAATGCAGTAGGCAAGACCAGGCTTATCTGTGCCCGGGCTTGCAATGCCACCCTCACACAGTACCAGCTGCTTGCCACCCACGTGCCAACCGTTTGGGCTATCGACCAGTACCGCGTATGCCAGGAGGTGGGCACACACACACACACACACAAGCTTTGAATGGGCAAAAACCTGAAAGCCATATTTAGACAGCTTTCCATCACACATGACCATTTCATAGGTTTGTCAACATAGCCTCACGAGACCATCACAGCTTCAGTTTAATTTCGCCATCAGAATCAGTCAAATAAATAATTTTGAATGTGTCCAAGTAGCAACTGAGCATTCCAATCAGCGTGGTGTTTATAGGTATACGTGTGGGGTTTAGGTGTGCCGACAGCAAAAACGAACAGATGGTTCATCCAATAAACTGCCAAGTATTCTTTTGAAAGTACCCGCCCTTTACAGTTTCAATGTAAGACTCCCCAGATGGACTTGTGACAACAGTCCATCTGGCATGTCATATTATTATTAACGTGCTTGGTCAGTAGAAACTTGGATGGTTAAGTGAAACTCTTTTTATTTTTTATTTTAATGAATATACTGTAGAGACTACCATCAAGTTTTAACATCACAAAATAGGTTAGCGGCCCAAAGGGTAATTTGGCCAACACACGCTGTAACATAATCCTACGCTTTAGCTGTGACCTAATTGCACGTTCCTATGTGTTTCATGTTGTAGGTGTTGGAGAGATCCCGTGATGTGGTTGATGAGGTTAGCGTGTCCTTGAGGCTATGGGACACCTTTGGGGATCATCATAAAGACAGACGGTTCGCCTACGGCAGGTGAGTACACACACACATGCATGCACACAGCTCCTCTTTGTGTTCCCGGTTCAGTGAACTTGTCTTCTAGTCAGTAACCCCTCAAATGCTGGCCTAATGCTGAACTCCTGGAGAACATAAAGCAGGTCAGTTATTTCTGGAGTTTGTATATCTGCCTGAACTCACAATAGGCTGGCTGTATAGGAAGCCTGTTATGCTAAGCTGAAACGCACTTGGCAGCTGTGCTGGTTACCAATCTTGCTGGCCTAGTTGAAAGCTGTTCTTTGGAGGAGCCCATCCTCCCTCCCTCCATCGTGCTATTCATCCTAAATATCACTAAATAGTCCTGATTTACAATGAAATGAGTCCCCAACACACACATCCACGCAGAGAGAGAGAGAGCAAGAGCGAGAGAGCTCCTCCTTGCCTGCAGCTCTATTTCTCAGTGCCCTCACTTCATCTGCCCACATTGTAACCCTCTCCATGGTCTCTACATACTCTCTCTCCACCTGCTCCACACACCTCCTTTCCACCCTGTGTTGATTTGTCAATTAAACGTATGGAACGTGGTGATGAACACGTGGTGATGAACACGTGGTGATGAACTGGCCTATGCTTTCCTCTCTGTATTCTGAGTGGACCCCTTTGGTTTATTAACAGACAAAGTCTACACCGCTGTTAACCCATGCATACTTTAATGTCTCAGTACTGTGTATTTTCTCTCTCAGGATACATTTACGATTTCACCTCATCACCTCTATATATATTATTGTCCTGTAAATCATTTAATATAGACTGAGTTTACGTCTCTTGTTATATTTTATTTTTACCCAACAATATGCAGTAGAGATAATATTGTTGTGACAGAATTAATGAGCTACTACAGCTGAGTGATTGCAGTCCCTTCGTCGTGCCTAATTAACGGAAAATCTGACTCAGTATTCGGAAGTATCTGTAGTGAGTGTGCGTGCATGCGTGTGTGTGTGTGTGTGTGTGTGTGTGTGTGTGTGTGTGTGTGTGTGTGTGTGTGTGTACACAATCTTATCTAGCCAATGGCCTGTGTAGTTTGGATCCACCACGCACAGACAGACACAAACATCCTAAGCACACCGCCGGTCTGACATTTGTTATACATGACTGGAGGTGGTAAATTATTGAACATTGAACACGCCTCTGCTCGTACAAACAATAAGGTCACGTGCCTTTCTCCACATTACACATATATATACAGTAAGTCTATTTGGGATGTATTAATACTATGCTTAGAAATATTTCTTTACACACTGGCCACTTGCCAGTGACTAATTTTGTCAATTAAGGAGCATTATTGGTATAAAATCTAACAAACACAGACATTATATTAGCCTTTGACAAAGTGCTATTAGGAGTGTGAGAGTGAGGGCTGTATACTGTGTCTTGAAGAGGATGTGCAGTTCATGCGGAGTTCATGCACAATATGAACACCTTGAAAATACTGCTAAAATTAAACCATATGTGGTCCAAAACCCATAAAACTATGTTCAAACCGCGTTTGAGTAGCCCGCACCGGTACTAGCAGTAAAACAGTTGTAGCCTCACGTCAACATAGCTACGTGGAAGTCCAGCGGGGTGGGCAGTGGCTTGTTAAATTTAAAGCAACAGTCACTGAAATCAGACCATTATCTAAAGAGTTGTTGTATGATGTGCTATTCCACATAAACTATGGTATTTTCTCCTAAGCTTGTCAACTACAATGCATTGAGAAGTCAAGGAACTGTGTCAACCAGTGAAAAGGAGCATGAAATGACTCCTTTAAATGATCCAACATCAAAATATAAGTTTTAAGTTTTAATTTTTCAGGTGAGTGGAAAGATTATAGTTGCAGTTGCAGCAAAGCGTGCACTGCATGCATAGAATGTTAGTTCCTCTACCAAGGCAGCATGCAAAGGCAGGAAGTTCCGCTCAGGTACTGTCTGAAACAGAAGACGGCTGAAATTATGCCTTCTAGGGTGTCTTAATTTGAAAGCACCATCGCATGTATCTTTTATGGGAAGGTCAATCCCATAATCCCCTTTGACAAGACTTTTGTTTTTATTTTATTTATTTTCTTGGGGGGGTAAAATAATATTGATATGGTTATTTTTAAAGTTAATTGGCCCAAAAGTAGCGGTAGATTGCCTGATTGAACAGCAAGTGAATTAGTGCTGGGACGATTAGTCGACGTAACCGACGTCACCAGTTACTAAATACGTCGATTTGCAACTCGGAAAAATATACCTATACTCCGATCTGAAAAATAGTGCCGTCAATGGACTGAGAGGCAGCAATGAGCTGCGAACGCGCTTAATAATCCCGAAACCAAAAGAAGAAGACAAATGTGTGGCATGGTGT
>JAODOY010000024.1:1995816-2021690 GCA_025399855.1 Forbesichthys papilliferus | reverse complement strand
GTTGCCTTATCATGCTGCTACCCCTTTTCTTTAAAACCCACCCTCTGGTCCTGGACTTCATGACCTGTCAGCGGAGAGGAGACCGCCCGTGTCCCAGGCTGATAAGGCAGCTAATTATCCAACACTTCACACATCAGGGAAAGTGGGCTGGTAAACACACACATGCACACGTACACGCACATGCACACACACACACACACACACACACACACACACACACACACACACACACACACACGTGCACATGGATGCATGCATGTACTAGGAAGGATGCAACATGAGGAAACTAGCTTGCACACAAGGCAAGGCATGGATGGGGGACAGGAATACAGTACACACTGGCTCAGTTCAAATGCACTGTGGGCACATACCATACATGCTTTTCAGCAGTTTTATTTTTCATTAAGGACATTGGCCATGTTGAATACAATACATTGCATGTGCAGAATAGCAGAAATAATAATAAAATACATTTGGGAAAAATGTTTTCTAAAATAAGTAATAAATAATACATACATACATTTAATACACAATAAAGAAAGAATGAAAGAAAGAAAGAGAAATAAATAGTATTCTTGGCACTATTTGAGGCTCCTGAGGAGTTCCTTCCAATCCAGCCTCCTGGGCAACTTATTTGGTAAAGCATAATACTATACTTTTAATTCTATACTTTTGAAATACATCTCTGGTGAGGGAGAAGCCTATAAAGTTTGCCTATTCTTTTTGGATGTTGTTGTGTGATGGTTCATTTTCAAGCCATCCCAAGTAGCTCTCTGTGCCCCTCCATGGAAATAAAATAGTAAATGTTTCCTTTTAGAATGTAAATATGGAAATTAACATGTGAATTATATGTTATCATCAGAAAATATATGTCACCACAATGATTTTTGATCACGTCCATGCTTTTGTAAATATAATGGTAATGGTATTATTATAATGGTATATATATAGTTGGTATTAGGATATTTGTTATTATTTTCTATGATTCATTTGGGGCTTGAGAAAATAATATATTATTGCCTGTAATTTTGTTATGTTACCATTTTTTACAATCAATAATGATTTACTCTTTATTGTGGACTATATAAAGGGGAAGGAGTATTTCAAAGTTTCTGATTTAAAAAGTCACTCTTTTAATGCTATACCTTTTCACTAGGATAGTTATATTGTTATATAGAAACTTATTCATTTATCTGTAGAGCTCGTAATTGGCTTAACATGGAATGCCAAGCAGACTCCATATTTATACTTTTTTAGACTTAATCAAATTACATTGGAACTTTGTGTGTTTATCACAACGTTCATAACACCCTAGAGTGTCTGCAGTAATTTGGCTCAGATACATTCCACCTACTCAAAGAGGAGAGTAAGGACTAATGTCATTTCGAGGGGATTATTGTGATCTTTCAACAGATCTTTTGGGAGTTAACCATCAGAAGAGAAGAACAACTAAAGTGATGAAACGCCATCAGACAGCCACTGTTTAAACTTTCAAATTTCCTGTCTCTCTCTCTCCACCAGTTTCTCTGGTTTTCTCCATCGGAGCACCGAAAGCCATATTATGTGCTTGTCAAGATGGATAAACCCCTCAGCCAAATGTTCAGATGAAAACAAATAAGTAGGAGACGTTCATGTAATCGCTTCTGCCAGAGAAAGGCTTTAGGAAGAACATAAACACTTTCTGGAAATGTGCCTTGCTTCAACTAATTCCCTGATGCTTTTGTTTGTGTCTCATTCAACTTCAAGACCATTTCATACCGCACCGTGATGAGATGTCACCATCGGAGACACGCTTAAAACTACTTTGCAACACGCTAAGCAACACTGAACACAAATAAGAGATCATATTACCTTCCTTCTTATAAACCTAGCAAATTAAGAAAAGAAGTCTTTAATTAACCTGGCTATGAATATGTGTGTGTGTGTGTGTGCGTGTGTGTGTGTGTGTGTGTGTTGTGTGTGTTCTCAATAGAGTAGAAGAGGTCTTAAAGTGAACAAATATAGAGTTCCCTATTGTCACGCCACATAGGCTCTTTGTCTGTATGGGGTGTTTTTCTATGGGGCTATAGGGCCTTTTTCACATGAGGAAATTCCCGCTGATGTCATTTAACTCTCACAAGCCTCTCAGCATCCATCTCCTCCCTCATTGAAGTTCCCATGGTTTGCCTGGGACAAGCCAGAGCCTTGGACAAACGAGTCATTACAGTTCCCCATCCTGATCCAAGCCATATAAAGTGAAATATCACAATATTTGCATTGGATATTAAACTGACTTTAAATGGCACAGAGCTAAATACAGCAGCTCTCTTACAGTATGTTAAAAACGCTGGTTAGAGGGGGTTAAGAGCCTTGCTAATGAGCATGTGAGCAAATGCTATTAATTGTGAGACATTACATTGTGACTTTGTTATGGATTCACTTACAGTAGTTGTTATTGATAACAATCCTCCAAAATGTTAGATTACCCACCATTCCTTGGCTATTACAGTATGAATATATACAATATCTACTATACAGTGTACTGCTGAGGCCTTCAAAGTTTTTCAGACCAAGGACCCCTTGGCTGATAGAAACATGTCACAGGGACCCCCTTTCACATATCACAATCTATTTTGTTGCAAAAATTAATGCGTATGGTGAACTATAGTGCCATGTGTAAGTACTTTGTAATGATGTAACATAATTATTGACAGATTCATTTATAGGTTGTATTCATTTTTGTGTTTTATATTATTTTCGGGAAATTTAAATGTTTGGAGACATCTGGTTTACTGTACAGTGTGGTGTCTCAATGGAAATTAAATACGTTACACCTTTCACCCTGTCACTGATGCAAGAATGTCATCTTCAGCAGGCAAAACAAAAATAGCAAATGATGGTGGGGTAGAGGTGGGGTAAAAAGCCGAAAGATGCAATGAACAAGACAGAAGGATGTTAGGTTTCTGAGAAAAAGCTTTTCCCATCTAAAATATTAAAGTGTGTGGCCATGCAAAGTTCCTCAAAATTTCAATGAGTTTCTAAACTAACTAAGGTTCAGTTTGTAGTCTATTACTCTCCTGAATTTCATCCTTATACTAAAAGGTCTGTATAATTTCCTTGCCTCACTGCTCACAATTAAATCTTTACAGTTAACGTCTCTTTCAGCTAAATGCCACATCTATATCAACAAAGCTAGGAAACCTTGCATGACTTTTAACGGTAAATATACAATAATGTAATGTTTTTACAGTAAAATGAAGCTGCTCCAGAATTGATTTTTCTTCAGCAGTCAGATATACTGTATATTTACAGGGGTGTTGGGGTGGGGCATGTGGTTGGGAGTTTAAGGTAAGCCTTTTTGGAAAGTAAATCTCGAGAACTAACACCAGGCTTGTTAAAAGGGACCATTGAAAAGTCAGTGCTTGGGACTACCTTGATCTCAATGTGATGTAATAAACACAGAACACAAATAGCAACTGGGTGAAGGGCTGCGTCCATGACCTCTCTGTCTAGAACTCATTTTCATAGTAACTAAATACCAATGAAATGTCTTCCCCAGTATGAGCCAAGCCAGAGCACTGTCCATTTAATAAAGGAGATGGGGGTATGTAAATACATAGACCAGGAAATAATATTGGCGAAGTAACATGAAACTCTGCAAACCTGTACCGATGACCTCTTTAATTTCCTTTCAATTTCATATCTGTGGGTGACAAATACTGTATATTGAGCAGAATCTAGAGAAACTATTTGTTCCTCGTTGTATATTAAAGCATTTTCGTTTTTTTTTTGTCTTCAAAACTATATCTATAACTATATCCCATTCATTCCCATTATGCCTCAGCAAGACGTCCAATGGACAGAACATCAGCAGACGCCTGTGTAAGCCTAGTTTGGAGTGGTGGCTTGTTGGCTGATAAGCAGGCAAAGCATGTGAAGCCCGTGGGCCAGCTGGCGTGGTTCTGCTGTTTGTGTTGTGCTGGTTGGGATGTCAGGGCTTGAGTGGGCTGGAGGTGGCTGGAGGGGCTACAAGAGGACCGGGCCTCCTCCGGACTTGGCTGCTCCGGCTAAATGGACCAGATCAATCACATTGGACGGCCCTGTGACAGTGAGTTAAAGTTCCACGGCACGGCACAGCGTTTTTGGACACAGCGGCCATCGGCGAAGGCTCACTGGCTGGCTGGCAGACAGATGCCACTTTTTCCCTTGCTCTTCACGGGCCTGTCGAGCAGATGGCCGTGGCAAGGATGGAGGCATGGAGCGGCTGCCGTCAATCCCAATCACCCATCCGCCCAGAGACAAGTGATGAGAGAGAGAATAGGGTGTAGTAAGTTGTAGAGCAGGATGGAGGCTTGACATCCAGCAAGCCAGGTCTGGGGCAGGTTCATACATGGCTGGACATGTCTGACCTGGCATTGAGCAGGGGGCCGCATGCCGTGGGGCTGTGCTGGTGGTTTGAGGATACAATGGCATCGGTGGTCCCAGACAGCGGTGCAGTATGGTGACATGTTTGAGGTCTGCCTGGCACAGCTTCTGTCGTGTGTGTGTGTGTGTGTGTTTGTCTCTGCGGGGCATGGCTAGAGATGGGGCATGGCTAGCCTAATGCTTAGACACCCAAGAGGCAGAGCTGGAGCAACATTTGACCTACATTGCCATCAGGAAGATGTTTCATAGCTAACACAATGTACCATAGACAGTTGCTGAATGCACTACTGCTTACTTTATTATCTATTTCAAGCCAGGTTATTTCATGTTCTGTGTACTCATCCAGCCATTCAATTACTTTTTAAAGCGAACATGTTTTAATGTGAAAAACTACGTGAAAGGATACTACTGTATGTATAGTAGTGTCTTCATTAATACTGTATGTCTCTCTCAATTATCCACTGTGCCAAATAGTTAACAATTACATCTTTTAAAAGTTCTACCATTACACATAGTTTTTTCTAATGCAAATGAAAACGATGTTACACACTTTGTGGTGGAGTCATGTCATTTGCTTTGTTTACTCATTGACAAATAATCTTCCCTCATAACTCTTGGGCAACGGAATAGTGATTTTTTTGACTCTCCAACATCTACAAGCAATATTTGAGAGGTAATGCATATTATGCATTATATTGAAATAAATACTAGTGGTAATAATCTAGTGAAGATTAAATGTGTATCAATAGGTTCTGATTAACAGAATTAAATTAATGTGTTTATATATAGACAGTCTAATTTGAATAGCCATCTTCATTTCATAGTATTACTTTGAAATTCCTTTCATGGATTAATTTGAGTGCTGTTGAATAGAATTACAATTACAAAAAATGTATTTTACAAAATAATTTTTAACAGTTACTGTATGAAGACTGAAAACATGTTCATGTACATAAATGTGAGTATTTTTAATACTTTTCAAAAAGTTTCACAAACTTTAATTTTTAATTACATTTTTTACAAATATTATCTCAATAGACATTTTTCAAGAAAACTTTTCCTACACACGTTAAAACATATGTATCAGGAACATTTAATGGCCTGTGACATTGTCCACGCTGTGGACACTGTAGCTAATTGGATATCATTTTTTGTTATCACTGCTCATTGGGTGGTTGAAATGTAAACAAGGTGTTATGAAAGTACCATTATGGCATAGAGGGAACAAGCGAAGCCACTCTGGCACACACACACGGCATGCCTTATAAATAAGTAATGGTACTGGACGTGTAGCGGTTAGTCGTCGTGGAGGAAGGTCTGCGCATCAACCCCACCTCTGTTTGCCTTGTACATATTTCATAAGATGCTTGGCTGGGGGGTGGAAGAGGGTATATGGGATGGTGGTTAAAAGAAAAGGCTGCTCACACAGGCTTCTCTCTGTTTACTGTCATGGGCCTGTTACTATTAATAATACCAAGTGTCCTCTCTCTCTTTCTCCGCTGATACAAGTTCGTGGCGTTTTTTTTCTCCCCCTTCCCTTCCTGTATTTGACAACAAAATAGAGCCAGCTGCCGTTTCACCCAGTAGAACACACTGAGGATATAGTACAGGTTGCAGTGCATTAGTTTTAACAATTAGGACAAGGTTTCCTTTACACTGTCCATATGGTAAGGACTTTAACTAGACCAAAGTTGGCTTGGAAAAGTGTACTTTTGTACCTTGTAAATCATTCAACTGTGTAAAAATGTTTCTTTGGTTCCTAATATTGTGTTACTTGCATATTAAATTGGGTCAGTTAATTTAAACCAGATTTTATTCACAGCTACTGTACAATGAGGTAGTGTACTGTAGCTAGTGCTTAATGACCTTCTTATCTCTAAATGGAAACACAAATAAATCACTTTGGCAGGTCTTGATTGTTACTTACTAATCAATGACCTTCATGCCTTCACCATGTCATCCCGGAGGTCATGCAATCTAGATATATCAGGATCTTGTTTATTGTTTACTCATAGCTCAAAAATCCAGCCTGAATTATTGATGTGAAGGAAGGAAGAGGTCCCGAATAGGAATGGTGTCCAAATACTGGCGAAATGAAACTCACCACCATAGGCAGAATGGATGTTTGTATTGTCCATTTATTGGTAATGGGTACACACAAATATTTGTTAATAGCCCAACATACACACTGACGTTTTCACCTTATGTTTTTTGAAGGGATATCTCACCAAAACATTGTATCTGTACATTCGTGTTAGAATCAATCTCCAATCCTTCACAGAGCATGTAGCTCAAACATGTTTTACGATACAAAGTCTATTTTTGACAAGCTTTGACCAATTTGGAGGGAAGAGACTAACATTTTATCTTCCAGATATTCCAGACTGTGAAGGGTCAATAATTCTTAAAAGTAATTACTTTAATATTCCTTTAAAGACACATAAACCCATTTTGACCCATAGGACAGCGCGAGGGTTAAGAAAAAGAAAAAAACCATCTAAAAGTAATTCTCATCTCAAATGCTTTACGTTAAATTACATGAGGTTAAGTGAGTCATGATAGTAAGTCAGAACTGTAAATGGAACAGCATTAATCCTGAACTGGACACAACTGGGCCATAGTCATTTACTGTATAAGCAATGACTCAAGATTAAAGGCTGACGTTCTCTCTTGAATGTTCCTTCAAGCTCAAAGGGCGCCAGCATACTAATTAAAACAGGTTCAAAAGCACACACAGGTGGTATTTGTATCCCAGTGAGTTCAACAGCCTTATTCAGCTCTGTTACACAGAAAATTATTATCTCATAAAACTACACAGCCAGCGAAGAGTATCTAACCTGTTGCCAGGTTACAGCTAACCTGCATTCAGTGGCGCTCAAGGTGAAACAAAGAAGCAGCAGATATAAAACAGTGAATCTCGGCAGTGCACCTCTAAATACACAGCCTTCAGCTCGTATCCGCTTACCATTGCCCAACCCTTCTCCAAGGGGGTTAATGGGAGACAGAAGCCAAGAGGTCTGCAGCCACTGGCAAGTTAGCCTCAGGCCACTGCACATCGGACTGTCCTGTGTTAATGTGGGTTTGCATGTGTGCAGTTTTGAGGGTGAGTGTGTGTGTGCGTGTGCATGTGTGTGCGTGTGCATGTGCGTGTGCGTGCGCGTGCAAACTAACTCTATGTTTATGTATCTGTGACCGATGTGTGACCAATGTGGTACATCGACCTAGCTTTAGAACAAAAAGGCCATTTACAAAACGACTGAACACATGTGGTGCACAGCTAGGTTGAGCCTTACACAGATGCCACACAAACAAATATATTCCTGCCCTTGGTTTCCCCCCACAGGTTCATGGTTCAGGAGAGGACAACACAACTTCATTAAATTACTAAAGTAGAGCGTGTACTTTTCCCATATTTGGCAACACTTTTACTCAACAGACGGTAGAAGAGGACATATTGCACATTTCATGATCACATATCAATACTTTTTGCTTAAAATCAAAGAGGATATTATCACCATAATGACACTGCTACGATAATGTTAGCGTAGTGTGACTTCACGCACAGTGTACAGTGCTACAATATGCTGTTTCCGTACCAAGCACTGAGTTATGTGGGTCAGACATGGTGCTTCTCGGGCCCTGCAGCTGAGGGACTTAGCTGAATCAGCATCTCCTCTGCGCTGCCTGGGACCTTGATGCAGCACCTCGTTCCACTGTGACTAGGCAGAGTAGCATGCCTCTCTCTAATTTAACTCTGGCAGTGGCCCACTTTTGCCTATGATACTGTGTGGACAATCCAGACATATTACTGTGTACTGTCAGACTGCAAAGGTGAGTAATGAGAAGAAGACAAGGTGCCCATAATTATTTTCAACTGCTTTATTATGTTATTTTTTTTTAGTCCTATGTGCTGACAACATTTTCAATTCATAATGAAAAGCTGACAGCCAACATTAATTAACACTAAATTGGCATTTCAAATATAGTCAAGCCTCGTGCCTAGCCCTTAGCCATCTCTCTTTTGCATTTCTTTGTGATGTTGAAGTCCTAAACTCAAAGGCCAGTGACACAGTATCATTTCTAACGCGCGGCTAATCTAATGTTCTTTCATTTTGCCAAAAATTGAAACCAAAATAGAAATAAAGGCACATTGATTTCATGACAGGGGAACTCATCTCTCGTAGCAAATCATGTGTCAGTTGCCGTCACAGAGGTTTTAGGTACGTCTTGCAGATCCGGCTTTTACTCATGTAAAGTCTGGGACACAATGGCTAGCTGTGCCAATACCCACCTACTTAAGAGAGGTATTGACATGCACGACGACTACGTAGAGTAATTCAATGACCATGTCGGACGTTAAACTTACAATGAGGAATTTGTTGTAAAACTAGACAATAGCACTCTGGCTGTTTACAGGTGTTCTAAATTCGCACTTACACAGCCAAACCTGAAACAAGGGAAATAAATAGTCTTACCCTTATTGTCTCCTAGCATCCAGCCGCTGTTTTTCATCCGTTACTGGATGATGTTCCAGTACGCCAGCCTTATCGTCGTATCCCCCCCCCCCCTCTCAATATTTGATGGGTAAAGCCCATATTAAACAGCTACTGGACAGCCAGCTCATTAGAGTAGTAGCCCTCACTCATCTCCTATTGTACTGGTGCAAAAGAAGGATGGTGGACTCAGAATGTGTGTTGACTATCGGAGACTTAACGCTAAAACCAGGAAAGACGCTTTCCCTCTGCCGAGGTTGAGGAATCACTGGATGGACTCACAGGTGCCAAGTGGTTCTCTACTCTTGACCTGGCTAGTGGCTACAGCCAAGTTGAGATGGCTGAAAAGAATAGGGCTAAGACAGCATTCTGTACTCCGTTTGGATTGTTGGATTTTACACAATGCCTTTTGGACTGTGTAATGCCCCCAGTACATGTCAGCGCCTCATGGAATGTCTGTTTGGTGATTGTCGATATCAATCTGTTTTACTGTACCTGGATGATGTAATTGTGTTTTCTTGTTCAGCACAACAGCACCTAGAGAGGTTAGAAGACGTCTTCTCTCGGCTCCATGAGCAGAACCTAAAGATAAAACTCTCAAAGTGTCACTTCTTCCAGAGGCAGGTGAAATACATGGGCCACATAGTCTCTGCTGCCGATAGGGTGGCTACAGACCCAGATAAGCTGGCTGTGGTGTGGCTCAGAATGGGAATGCTGATGCCCTGTCTTATCAGTATTAAATGCCAGTCTATCTGAGGGATCTAGCAAGGATGATTCGGATGAGGAACCTGTTTGTGTCCAAGCTGAGAGGTCTGTTCTCCCAGGTTGTGATGAAGCAGACATCTCTGTGATGCAACAACAGCACACTGTTATTGGCACATTCCTGGCTTGCCGGAGAGAAGAAAGGATCCCTGCTGCTGAGGAATAGGAGAAATTTGATCATGGTACTAAAGAATTGGCCCGCCAGTGGGATTGCCTACTGGAGAAGTGTGAGGTGGTGTACCAGAGAATTCAGGCCTCTGATGGTGGTAAGAAGACTATTCAATTGGTACTACCACAATATCTACAGAAAGAGGTTCTGACCCAGCTACATGACAATCATGGACATCCATGAGTTGAATGCACTCTGCATCTAGTTTTATCACAGGGATTTAGAGAGGTGGTGTCAGGAGTGTCAACGGTGTGTATTGGCCAAAGCGGTACCAAAGTTTAAGACTTTTATGAGCACACTCCAGGCCTCTCGTCCACATGAAGTTTTGGCAGTGGATTTTAGTTTTATAGCACGCTTCAAATGAAAAGGAAAATAGTATTGTACTGAATGATGTGTTCTCAAAGTATACTCAGGCGAGGATCAGCAGGCTAGTATGGTGGCAGATACATTTGTGCGACACTGGTTTCATCTGTTCGGGCCCCCAAAGAGGATTCAGACCAAGGGAGGAATTTTGTAAACTTATCCGTCTTATCCGTCAGCTTTGTAAAATCTATAGGATCCAGAAGAGCTGTACCACTCAATACTATCCACAGGGTAACGGCCAATGTGAATGGTTTAAACGCACTTCATGATTTGCTGTGAACATTACCTTCAGATCAGAAAAAACGCTTGCCACAGAACCTCCCTCAGGTAACTTATGCATACAATACCATCAGTCAACTGCCATGACACAGTACCATCTGCTGTTTGGGCAGGAGCCTTGTCTGCCAATAGACTTTCTGCTAAGTACTGAAGGGGAGGAGACTGAGGGCCAGCTGGTTGATTGGGTGCAGGAGCACCAGGAATCCCTGGAAGAAGCTTACGACCATGTGCAACAGCGACTGGATGCTAGGAGACAACGTAGAGACCTAAAATATGAGAGTCAGGTGAACGATATAGCCCTGGCAGAGGGGGATCTGGTCTATACAAGGAATCGTGCTTTAAAGGGCCAAAACAAGATCCAGGATGTCTGGAACCTGACTCCGTATAGAGTAGTGCAGTGCCCCCCAGAACGTGGTGATGTCTATTCTATCAGATCAGCAGAAGAAGATGGGCCAGTGACAAGTACATCGGCTGGAACTGAGGAATGTGCCAGCAGGTGTATTAAAGCAACAAGGAGAGTTGGATGGTCCCGGGGAGGAGAATGACCTGGGACAGGACAGTGGGGAGGTTGAGTCAAGACCCAATGATGCTCCAATCATTCAGTACAGCAGTAAGGTGGTAGTAGAACATGAATGCTACCTGGCAGGAGACATGGAAACTGATGCAGAAACAGATTCAGCAGTGGAGGGTCTACGAAGGTCGTCAAGAGGTACAGCTGGCAAACACTCTAATACCTGTCTGCCGCAGTCTACCATAACAAAGGCGTGGACACCAGTACAGGAGATGAGTATAGATGGAGATGAGATAAGTCTGAACTATGGAGGAAACTACCTTGGTGACTGATGCATTGTTAAACGACACAGGTGTTTCCAAAAACTATAGTTCCATAATTGTTAAATTGTGTCGTTCGAACTACAGCTCTCGAGGTGTCGTTAGAAGGATAGTTTGTGGTGACTACGTCATAAATGGCAGAAGATGCAGTCAAATACGATAATTAATAAGGTGTGTCTATCTAATCTTGCTGTAGGAAAACAGCACATTCATAAACTACATAATGTATTCCTGTATTATCAGCAAACGTACCAGGCAAATCCAGTCTTATCTCATCATTGATTTTCACAATAATAATACCAATTAAAAGTTAATGTTTTCCATTAAAAATGTAGAAATGGACACTTCACATGCTTTTGCACTGCTTTATATGCACTACATCTGTGACAACAAATGATGTTGCTATTATCTTAACAGAATATTTATCAATTGCTTGCAATAACTTGTGTGTGACCTGTTCACCTACATGTATATATCTACTTACTGATTGCAAGCCATTTTGGATAAAATAATCCGCTACAATGCTGTAAATGTAAAAGAAACCTGTCCATTGATCACGCGGCCATGTTCCTCTCCAACTCATTCTCTTCTCCTTTTCCATCAACACTTTATACCTTTTTCTTCATGTGTGCTTATGAATGTATATTAAGCAGCTATTGCATTCCTTCATAAAGGTTTCAGCGGATGTGAGGCTATTACCTAACAGCTCAACTACTGGCACTTGGAGTCACTGCTGGCTGCCCTGTAATTACCCAGTTTCATTACTTCTATCCATTGCTCTTGTTAGGTTGTGATGTGAATAATAGTATGTTGAACCTTTCCTAACCCAGTGGACTACCTTGGATCCTGTTATCGGTCATTGTCATTAAGTGGTAGTGAATAATTATAGGGGCTTTTGGGGTCAATTGAGGTTGCTAGCATTGGCTTTCACATGCCGTCTCTCTCTCGCTCTCTCTCTGATTCAACACACTACGCTGGACAACAGGGTAATCAAAAGGTTACAGTGCCTGATTAGTCTGTGTAAATTTGCATTCTGGTTGTTAATGTAATGTAATGAGGGCACTGATATATATTATTAAATTGGAGAGAGTGAGAAAGCAAAATATAACACATTTGTTCACTGGTGTGTGTTAAATATAAAGCCTTGGCTCAAAGTGTGATCCAGCAGCTACCAGCAGGCTTTCATTACATTTCATTTACAACTCCCTCTCCATCAACGCTTCTTTATGGTCCCCCAGAGTTCCTTTTTCGTGTGGCTTTACTATTGTGTGCCTTTCGTTTGTGTGTCTATATGGATCACATTTCAGCAGCCTTCCGTCCGCTTGTACAGTAACTCCTGATGACAATACCGTGGTACACAAATTACAGACACGTTTTTTTAAGCCTTCCCCACAGGAATAGCAATTTGTTTCGCCCACCATAAACACAACAATATGCTCTCATTATGAAGCGACCAGATTCTGTCTAAAGCAGGAGAAAATGCTTACGAGATTTAATATGACAGCTCCTTTACAAGAATACACTTTTTATACATACAGTTTGTCCACGTGCTGTGTTCCATTCTTACAGTGAGTGGATTACTGAAGGATACCCATTAGGCTACATTCGTATCTGTATTCAAATACTTGCTGTAAGTTTATTGTTGATTGTAAACATGAACAGCCATGAACAGAATCAATCCTAACTTGCTGTATACTGAATCATACAAGAGCAAGAGGCCGCTTGCAGAGCGTTGTGCCAAAGGGAAGACCCGCACTCTGCTTGAGCCTTGACCAAGGGCACCGTGAGCCATGGCTCCCTGCGGCGCGGAGTCACGGAGGACCGTGGAGCTCCGCTCGTCTGGAGAACATTGATCGATTGATCCGACACAGAGGCTATTGTCACGTTTTTTACCACGCCCATTCCCCCATCACATCTCTCACTCGCTAATACGATGTGCTCTCTCACCCCTCCGGCCAATGAACAGGCCCACCTGGTCAGTTTAGATCAAGAGGGGAGCTAGCTATCTGCACCCTCCACCCCCCACTCTCCCCACCAGCCAAGTCCCAGTGCCTGTCCCTGTGACTCCAGCCTGACCCAGACCTTATTAAACACAATTAAATAAATCCCATGGACTCCTACATAATCCTCTGGATTGCAAGCCATGAGCAACGGGGTGTGGAAGAGAGACCTAGAGAAAGAGAGAGAGAGCGAGCAAGTGAGCGGGAGACTTGGCAGGAGAAAGGGCAGCACATCCCTGCAGAACAAAGCCAAGCAGTGCGTCTAATGTATCAAACACATGGATTAGCGGTTAGCTGGGAGAGCTGGGGCTGGGAGAACGCCTGCGGTTTCCAGTTTTCTCGGAGGCTGACTTGGCCCAATATGGGGCTGGGGGCCCCAGTTAGTCTTGTGGGAGGCCGAAATTTCATTTCTGCATGTGTAAATTGACAACTGTATAAAGATAAGTAAATATATAATAATTCCGTCCATAAGGATTTATTTTTGTTTAAGAAGACAGGTGGTGAGATTATTAGTTTTCCACATTTAAGTAACCAGCATACCAGTAGTAAAAAAAACCCAGCAAGGCTGTGGGGAAAAGGCATAGCTCAAAATCTGCTCATACGGTGCTGAACATATAGATCTCTCAGTGAAAACACAAAAATGTGAAAATCGCTACTTCTCAAGTTTTGTCATTTCTACCATTCAGATATAAATTCATAACTAAGTGTGAATCGCTGCCCAATTTAATCCATTTTTTATATGTCTGGAACTATTATATGATTGACAACAAGACCATAATAAGGAGCTTTATTTATCCCCATGGGGAAGTTCCATGAACAATCTGTCTAAACAAGCCTCCACTGGAGAAGGCAGCGATAGGTACTGTAAGACCAGCACTCGGGCTCATGCGCTAACATTTGTGCCTGTTTTAGGCATCATTTCTTTGCAACTTGCACCAGATGCCGTCTTATGAATCTGTTGGTGGGTGCTCTAAACATATGATATGTAATCAATTTAAAGTGGTCAAAGCGGGCCCTTAGCCCATCTCTTAACAATAACTTCTTATATTCTTTTTATCTTAAAGCTTTAACAGCTTCCTGCCATTTAATAAAAGGTGAATAAGAATTAGCGGCTGCTTCAATAGTTGCCGTATGTAAGCCTGTGTTGTGCAATGACGCATTGACAGTTTAATCTAATCAGTAGTCTGCATTGTTGTCATGTCACATTTTGATATCGCCTCAGCTCGCTTGGAACCTCGACAGAGCAGGTACTATGAAAAGTACCTTGTACCAGTTACTATCCCAGCTTCTGCCGTATGTAAAAAAGGCGAGTCGAGTTGAGCTTGTACCACGCAGTGGAACATCGGCAATTGCAAGATACTGTAAGAGCATTCACAAATACTGTACCAATAACCTTTTTTGGCTACCTGTGTTTATAGGCTACTCCATGGCTTCAATCAATTGTTTGTAGGCTTGCTTTTGCATATCCCAGAATTCCGCTGGCCTGCTCTAGACATTTTTATCAATATAAAATTTTTCTTTATTAAACCTTTTTAAAACTTAATTTATAATTATTACATGCTATTAGGTAAAAAAACAAACGTGTTATATTGCTATACAATTTATTTTGTGCACAAAAGCAAAATGGTGTGACAACATTCAAACAGTACATGTTACACTGTTTATATTGACTGACTTGATACAATTGGTTTATTGGATACTGATACAGTAGGTTGGCTTTAGCATTGTTTTATTTGTGAAGAAGCTAGCGTCTAGCCAATATGATTTGTATTACCTGCATCATTAAATACACCCTACCAATGTACCTGGTGTGTGTGCCCGTGCCCCCCAGCACCCAAGGGTTTTCATAGTATGTTCTAGTGGTGGGAATTTGGGATCTTCTGCGCAACCCCTATGTCTGTTTCTTGTTTAGTGTAAAGAGACAAATCATTATATTATTATTTTGCAGTGTTCGGCAAGTTACTCAGGAATTGTAATTAGTTACTAGTTTTTTATTACTCCTTAAAACAATTATAATATTACTTTACTTATTACTGGGTCCATCCATCCATCTTCATCCACTTATCCGGAGTCGGGTCGCGGGGGCAGCAGCTCCAGCAGGGGACCCCAAACCTCCCTTTCCTGAGCCACATTAGAAATCTCTGACCGGGGGATCCCGAGGCGTTCCCAGGCCAGTGTGGAGATATAATCTCTCCACCTGAACGAATATGTTGTTCACAAATGCAGATGTCAGTATTGCTAAATTAATAAAGGGTTTGACTTCGATAAGGGATATAGTGTACTGTAGATGCTGTACACTTAGTAATAATTATATAGCAACGTTGTCATGACATATACATTAGTAAACATCAAAATATCATATTTTTTATAAAGTTGTAGGGTTGTCAACAATCGCCTCTGTTGTATGCTCACCATGATAAACGTTGCACATTTGCGCTTATAACATGGTTGACAAAATTTTACATTTAGAAGTGTTTGGCTCAGCGGATTCATTAATGTCAATTATAATGTCATTGGCTACTTGCAGATTGCTGTTTAGTAACACATTAGGATACACTTTACAGAGTGGGTGAATAATATGGTTCACCTGAGTCTCTTTCTCAAGCCAGTGTAAGTGATCAAAGACTCAGTCCCGAAGAACAATATCCTGTGATTATTTTGAGTCCTGACTCATGTCCATAGATCATAGTAGTCATGTCAGCAATGAATGAATGAAGACTCATAGAGCCGGATGTTTTCATTTGTTTTTTGTTAGTGGTCCTCTTATCACGTTAACAATGAAAGACGGGATATTATTGACCCTCAAAGTGCAGTCTGATTAAAAGAGAACAGCTTATTGGAAGCACATTTACTATGCAGCTGTGTTAGTAACACTAACGCGCTACAAGAATCAAAGACTCACAGACCCACAGAACCATGTGATTCTTGAGTCCTGACTCCTGCCCCTAGCTAGTAGTAGCTACAGTATGAGTTGTAGTCACGTGAGCAACGATCGGTATATCCGTATCTTTTCGTTCATTTGGGTCAGTGTGTCTCTTACCACGTGAACACTGAATGGAAGACTGGAAGTTATTTTCACTCAGTATATCTTACAGTATGCTTTTGAAAGCATTAAGTTTGCAGCTTCGTTAGTAACAATATTGTTTGCCGTGCTTCATTGGCGATCTGTGTGGCAGCAGCACTACAAGAATCAAAGACTCAGAACACCCAAAGGAATCATGAGTCCCAAGTCAGTAAAAAGACTTGTTAATTTTGAACGATTCGATGGGACAGACTCGACTAGTATGTACGAATAGACCACACATGGCTAAAACCGCATTCTGCATGCCGAGAGAGCGCAGAATCACAAGTCCCACATTGATGGGAATGTTGAGAAGAGTGCGAGCTTGGTGTTAATACATTGGTGGAGATGTGTAAGGAGAGACTGAGGAGAGACCTTTTCCTTTTGTATGTACTGTATGAAAACTGCAGTGAAAATGATCTGCCTCTTACTGTAAAAGCAGGTGTAATCCGCAGAATGCTTGCATACAGAAACAATGGCAAAAGTCATCTGAGAAAGACACATGAAGGAGACATGCTGAGGGGATTTGCTCGTGTTACTGCAACACTCTTCTACTTCCCGAGGAGTAACTGCTGCAGCATATTTGTGATAGTTGCCTAATACTTTATTATTGGTGGGGTTGGATTATCTACCTCTTATCTCAGTTTGATGATAATACACAATGTACTTTATCTATTTTATGAGCGCTTTACTGCATTATCAGCCGCAAATTTGGTACTTCCACCGTCAAATGAAAAGCAGCGTGTACTTTCTGCGGCCATGTCGCTGTTTACGCTACAGTAGCTATACATGAGGGCTTACATGAGGGCTTCAGCGCTTAGATCGCACACGCCATAAAATACAGTACCTTTGCATTTGCTTTTGTTAATTATTCGCCTACCTTTACTATTATGTTATGAAGGCCGCCATATTTTCATAACCGTGCAAGGATCCTCTTGCACTTGACTCCCTGTATTGAGTCATTTCAACAGACCCACTTTTGTCCATGTATTATTCACGGGTATTCAAGCTCCACTCTGGCCCAGGGCGGAAGTACTCTCTCCCAGCCTCCGTCACAGGATATCAGCCTCTAATTCATTATTCAACAGGCTGGAGCAGGGCCACTCTGTCTCACTCACTGGATGCTGCCTGGACAGGACAGGCTGGACCTCCAGTGATTTACCCCTTCCCCCCTCTAAACGGCACCATTTAGCCTAGGTTTTCTCTGGAGCAGGGACAGACAGATGAACGAATGGATGGACAGACGGACAGACGGAACTGTGTACATTATGTGACCTTTCACTGCATTTGAGAGAAAACACGCCTCCTCTACATTACCTGCTATATCACATCCTCGATAATTAGAAGAGCAAACCCAGAATGGTCGCCTTGGAAACAAGTCCAACACCTGACAACTCCACCAGATATGCTACAGAGGATGTGCTAGCTCTTCTCGCCACATTTAACCTTGTTACGAAATACAGACCACCTGTTCCCCTGCTGTTTGTTCCTAACACTATACTGTTCTCCCCCTCTTTTGTTGTTCTGATAGAAACGACAAAGGGAAAACGAGCTTCATCAAATCTGAAGACATGGTTAAAAGCAAATAAGCCGTGTGCACACAATCCATAGCTTAGTTGTGTTGTCGTAGTTTTAGAATGTGTTTGCTGTAGCTGTAGTTTACATTTTAATTTTTAAATATATATACAGTATATATATATATATATACATATATATATATATATATATATATATGTATGTGCTCTGTCTGCGTGTTGCCTGTTTCTAGTCGCTATGTGCTGTATATGCTTGTACTGTTTTCTACTGGTATCAAGTTGTATTGTTCCTATAACTTTTTAATAACCTGTCCAGGCACTGCGGATGAAAATTAGCCAGCTGGCTATAACCTGCACTGTTTCAGAAATGTTTACAGTATTTCTCAGTCGCTTTGGTACATTTCTCAGATCATAATTGAAATTCTCAAAACTACTCATTCAACCTCCACATCATCAAGTCCCAGGTTCGAACCCCAGTCGTCGCGGCCTCTCTCTGTGAAGTTTGCATGTTCTCCCGGTGTCTGCGTGGGTTTCCTCTGGATGGTCCGGTTTTCCCAACTATCAAAACTACCACTATCAAAACCAACTCCAGTCTAAAGTTGGTCCCTGGGCACTGCACAGCGGCTGCACACTGCTCCATTGAGGGAAGGGTTAAATGCAGAGGATGAATATCACTACATGTATGTGACAATAAAAGCACCTTTAGGACTTGACATTCTGATGACAATAACATGGTCAATTACATAAAACTGCTTTTGAGAGCTAGACAGGATTTTGAATAAGTTACAAGCTTTTGCCGGAAATATGTTGTGTTTTTCTGGTACAGCTAGATAGATAATCAGACAGCCTAACTAGCATAAATGATAGACAGACAGACAAGACAGACATATGTGTGAAAGTGGGGTTGAGGGGTCAGTTTAAAGGCTTGGCAGATGATCTATTGGAAGTAAATGGGGTCAGTGCTACTTTATGCCATGGCGGTCTCATGAGGTGGACAGTAAGGGCTGCTTTTGGGTCATCTGCTTCACAACACATCTGCAGACCAGTGTACTGCCCATCCTTCTGCCCCTCCATCTCTCCCCCACCACCTTCCCCTCCCACCTGATCGGTGGCTCCACCAGACCATGCTTGCTATCTCCGTCCTATAGTCATAATATTCTCACTGCTCATTTTTATTGAAAATGCCCTCTCTGAATGTCTTTGATGTCTATAGTGTTGCTGGGGGAAGTAATACGATACTTCTACACAGCCATAAAATAGTTTTAGTGGCAAACAAAATGGCGAACACCACTCACAACAACAATGCCCTTGGCTTCACAATGCATTTCAACGTCTTGGGCGGAGCATCTGAGGGAGTTTGTTTTGATTTGAGCTCGATGTTAGCAAGCGTTACTGAGAATGACCTGATGCCCTGGCCTTTAATGGTATAGAAGTGTATTAAAGTCATACAATACATAGATTGAGATAGAACTGTTACTTACTCTAGTAGACCTTTAAATTACTCCCAACCTCCATTGGACACGGCCACAGATGGTCACCACATGGGTGGAAGCGGCAGTGTCTGGGTTATGAAGGTTGTTCTCTTCCCTGCGTACGAAGCCATGGTGCATTAGAGATGGGCACAGGTACCAGATGTGACCCAACCACAGTGTATCTCAATCCTGGTAGGGACAGGCCACTCCACTTGCCTCTCATATCATTCAAGGCTCATTAAGTGCACACTGTACATTGGACAGCTGCTCTGTGCGCACGTGTGTGTGTGCGTGTTTGTACTCTCTATCTCTTCGACATCACTTTCTCTGTTGTTGTTAATTTTATTCTTTATTGTCAGGGTCAAATATGTATATTCATTTACCTATGTATCTATTTTCTCACATTGTCTTTCTCTGCCACACACACACACACACACAAACAAACAAACAGACAGACAGACAGAGGCATAGCGCACACACTCACACACACTCGTTAAACATTAAAACGCTACAGACACTTTTACTGTAATTACCTCTACTATAATTAATAGAAACCTAATTCCCTTTCTTATTCAGTATGGTTCTTCTATGCTTCATTATTGTAAAAAATAAATACTGATTCCTCATTGGTCATTTTCTATACTGTTATATATGCATGTATACATGATCTATATTCTGGTAGTATATGACGTTACATGACCCATTACCAGCCCGCTCAGAAACTACAGGAAAGCCAAGGAATGTATTGAATGTCTGTAGGAATCTCTGGAGCGGTACTATGCCCGTACTGCAGCACAGTTTAGCTTACCCTTAGACTGGTATCATATTAATATCATATTAGTATTATATTACTAATGTTATTCTTCTCAAACATTTGCCTGTGAGGTAGAATGAGAAGAGAAAGCAATTTCTGCTTAATTTTTTTATTTTATTTCACAATCTACCTTTTGGATGGGGGACTAATGTCGTGGATGATGACATTTGTTCAGAAAGAAGTTCAGCACTGAAGTGAAGCTATCACCATAAAAGTTATTAATCTTTCTTCTGCTCATTAAAAATCAATGCTGTGAGATTTCTTTTTTTTACAGGCAACGTGTTTGATTAGTGCTAATAGGCTGTGAAATCATAAATATTTGGTTGTTTTCAAAAAGCATGATAATTAGATACATCATCCATACATTAAGAAATTGTTTACTTACCTTATCAGGTCCCTTATTCTGATAATAAGGCGTGACATATTTGGCTTGTTAATAATTCTGCCTGTTGCCTGCTAGAGATGATGGATGAGGTGCAAACAGCTGTGGTATCAACATGCATCTCATGTAAAACAGGGACATGGAGACATGTGGTGTGCATGTGTGTGTGTGTGTGTGTGTATGTGTGTGTGTGCACGATGCCTTGTTTGACACATTTCCATGGAGGGGTGTGTGTTATCCTTGTCTTTTGGAGTCAGACCCGAGGCTATGTCTAATTGGAGTCTTCACACTTTCAGGCTTGACTCACACTGACATGCTCGACCTTGGCTCTTCTCCCTTCCACCATGAAAACATGCCTTCCTCCTCACTGAGAAGAAAAAAACTTTAGTGCTACTTATGTTATTTTCATTCTTCTTCCTCTCTCTCTCTCTCTTTCTCTCTCTCTCTCTCTGTGTCACTGTCTCTCTCCCTTGCCCTGCTTATTTTGAGGAAATATCTCCAGTCTTCTTGGCGTGTTAAAAGATGAACTTTTCAACTCTAAAACCATGATGAAAGAGACGGAGGCCCTCAGATGCACAAAGGTCAACACTGTCAGCACCACGGTCAGACTGAGCACATTACACAGTATTTATTCTTGATCTTAATGGGCATGTGCTGCATACGTTGTCATTGCACAGACACAGCTGCTAAATAATGTTACTTTTGTAATACACTTTTGGCTATCCTAATTTTATGGAAATGAGGTAGGATATTGGGGCTCTGGGGTGTCCAATAATTGAGGAATGTGAATTTAAAGCAAATACATACAGTATATTGGCAAGTACACCACACACACAGACGGGCATGCAGAAACACCTCCCCCTTCCCACACACACACACACACGCACACACACACACACACACTTTTTGATCAGAGCTATAGGGTCAAACACTTCTACTTCTCGGAACTCAGCCATCAATATACCTCTAACCATACATTTTAATGTCAGGTCCCTCAGGTCTCGCTCCGCTTTTAGCATCCAAGGGCCTGCTTATCGGCTTGATTTTCCATTCCCATCAGGCGGCATTGATCAAACAACACACTTAGAGTTGTTCAAGGTGGACATTACTACTGATGGCAACCACTGCTGCTCACTATGGTGCAAAAACTATGGCCATTATTTACCTGATTGGCCTCTCCTCGGGCCTCTCAGTAGTAGACATATGATGATTCGCCAGATATTTATATATACAGAGTACTAAATCCTCCACACAGACCCACTCGCTGTCAATAGTGAAGTGCATGCTTTCTGGCGCTATCAATTGAGTTATTTAGTCTTGGACAGGTGTGGTACAGTGAACGGTGATTATAATTGTGTGTTAAAGCTTAGCTTTGGACACACAAAAGATTTTTGGTTGCTGTGCCCAATTGTAAAGTGCTTGATTTGTTGTATGTTGTAAGTTATTGTTTATTATAGTGAGTACAGCTCAATAATCCTCTGTCACTGGGAAACACGTCTAAACAATTACATACAATATTATTTTGTGTGATGTTGAAAATGATTATTCATTGTATTATTGCATTATTCTTATTTTTATGAATAACAATACAATCCAACAACCTGTATAAAGTCCCAGAAAAGTAGATAAAGTGCTATTATCAAACAGTTAGTTAATGTATCACAACCAACCGCATGCGGGTTTTAAACTGCAAATTATTCACAGACACACATTCTTCCAGAAAGAAATAATGAGCTACACTGCTTATACAAATGTTTGCGATGTTGATTTAATTGTGACGATAATTTGGCTAACTGAGATGAATAGGTGAGACTGGAGTTTTGAGAAAACGCATGCCGTTACCAAGGAGACCTTTAAAGCCTTTTACCTTGTCAGGAAAACAACATAATGTTGCCACTCCCCCACCCGACGCACGCACACACACATTCCGATGCTTGCTCTTAACCCATAGGGCTACATACTCTGCGTGGGCAGATATAGAGTCTACATAAAGGCATTATATACAGAAGTAAAACTTTAGCTTCCAAACACACAGTGAAGCTTTCTACTGCTGTTACAACAGCACACGGACAATTAAATGTTCCCCGATGGACCCCCCGGGCCGCTGCTTTAACATCACAGTCCAGTCGTCACGTGTGAAAGAGGTTGAATGACAGCCAGGCTCCAACCAGCGGCTGCCTCCTCAAGCACTTCACACTCAAACACCATGTGACTAACGTGAGCACTAGCCTGGCATCACCAGTCGTACACAACAAATGTATATCAAATACATCTTAAGCGCTCCTCTGTCTGTACACTGCATTTCTGCTTCATAGTGACAATAATATGTTCGGCACCCTGGGCTTATAGTGGATGCCAACCATTTTGGCTGGTGGGCATTGATGTCCAGTGTTATAGGGTCACTCATCTCCCCTGTGCCCGAGAGAGTGTCTCTCATTAGTGCTAAAATGAGGCACTGGTGGAAGATGGACGTGCCTTCATTGGGAAAGATCTCTCTCTCTCTCTCTCTCTCTCTCTGCCACGCGGGGCAAGTTGATTCATTCTGAGCCGATGTTTCCTCCATCCCTCAGTGCGTCCACGTAACCAGGAGCTGGCATAATAGACACTTCCCATTTGTTTCCTGGGCTTGCGGTGACACAGTTCACCGTGATCCTAGCCTCCACAACATGTGCCGGTGCCACTAAATGTCCTCTGTATCAGGGGTGATTCTGAAGGGTGCCAAATCTTTTTATTTTTTTTCCAGAGGGCAAACTGACACACATTAACATTGTGAGTTTTTGATTGCTTGCGCGTGCACGTGCGAGTCTTTGTAAGAACACACGGAACACTGTGTAAATGTCAGGGTGGCTGGAGTGACCCAGGCTCCCCTGTGAAACGCCCAGAGATGAACAGATTATGGCGAAAGAGGATAGCGGTCTGACTTTTACCTCTATTTGACTCTCCACACAAAGACGACTCGCACGCATGCACGCACGCACTCATGCACGCACGCACACACAAGCAAATATAACTGTTTCAGTCCTCCAGCAGACAATAATATTTTCAATATTGAAATCCTGTGTGATATGTTGTATTAAATGGTTAATTTATTTAGATGGTAAAAAGAAATTATATCTAAAATGAGAATGTGACTCTAGTAACCTACACTGTCATGTTATAAACGTGACATTTAGATGTCAGAGCTCCTCAATTGGCAAAAACATTTGTGCAGGCACTAGATTAGCAAGAGAATTAAAAGGTAGCGATGTATCGCTATCATGCACTGCAAAGCCTTTGTCTTCTTCGTTTCCTCTGAAAATGTGCAAATTGAGTTAACAATGCCTCATTACATTTCAGTCTAAAGCACGGGACCTTTGGGGTCTGGTGCATAGATATATAGATGAGTACCCTTGTTCTGTCATGTCTCACGAAGATGCACGTAGAAAAGCTCCTTAAGAATGTATTTCTCACACTTGGACAGGAGGCGCAATTATGCCTGCCATCATTTCTTCCGAGACGCACAGATACCCGTCACGTCGAGTGGCTTCGCTGTCTGTAGGCGGCGTGTCAAGGGAAGGTCAGAGTGCTCGTCGTCTATCCGGATCTGTCGGCTGTGCTGCTACATGTGTTTTGTCAGTGCCACGCGGTCCTGGGAAATGCTAAAAGAAGAGTGCTGATTGCTGTGATTACTGAGCTACATAGCATGCACCTAGCTCAGTATCTCCAGAGACAGACAGCTAGAACCATTTTTAAATCCTTGTTATCTATGTAGCTGTTGGAAGAAATAAGAAAAAACATACAATTGTTAGCATAGTCATCTGTCTACATGAAACATAATTTTTCCGTTATGCTTTATGTGCTTTTAAGAGACAATTTGTCATTAAAAAAAGGCCAGTATCGTACAGCAAACGTTTGATATAGGCTTCTCTATTTCAATGTTACAACATATACTATAACGCGCTTAATATTCAACGCTTTGCACACTCAATCTCTGAGTCTTGTCATGATTCACATAGAGTAGGGCACTAAACACCCCATGAAAGTACGCACCAGAACAAGGAGGGTGTTCCCAGGAGGATTCCCATTCCTGAATCCGTGCCTTATCCATACCTGTTCTGAGGGCCCATCTGTTTGCCTGCTCAAATCCCCCTGGCCTGTGCTAAACAGTGCCGCGCTTCTCTGCGGTGTGAGAGGGAAAAAAAACCAATGGGCAATATTTGGTATTTAAATGTGGTCTCTGTGATGCATGGCATTACTCTTACGAGGCTGTATCCCCAGGGTAACATTTAGCTACTGCTGAGCAGGTTACGCATGCGGCTGAGAGAGTTAGCAGCACCCACACACTGAAAGCTGAACAGACTGGAAAATGAATAGCAGGCTAAGTTGTGAGGGAATAAGTAATGCTTTAGCGCCAGACTCTAGATATTTTGCGTATATGAGTTACGTTGTAAGACAGATTTTTTCTTCTGTGGATGCTTATTTCTCCCCGACTCACTTTGTGAAGCCATTACCTCCCCGAAAACACCCTAAGCCCCCCATTCCTTTAGATTTCAGCGCAACAACAAACAGGCTAAATCACATGCACATCTGTCAGGTTGAACGACTGATTATAGATCTAAAACGGCAGACATGATGATTACTTTACCGCACACACCTTAGGAGATGGGCGTTAGCAGGGCTGCACTGTCGAACCACCTCCCCGCAGTGTGTGACAGCTGCAGAGAGACTGGGCATGCAGGAGCCGCAGCAGGGGTATTGGACAGGGTATCACGCCCTCTAATCCCACACACTGTCCCCTGCCGACTAGGAAGACGACTGTCTTCTGTTTCTAACTCGCCATTGACAAGTACCTCTTTACTGCCATGTGGTCTCCCGGGGCAACCTTCACAGTGAACAGAGCTCACTATCACAGATTGTACTATATAAATACCTACAACTCATTTTACTTCCATTAATAACGCGAGGAACCTGCTCCCAGAGGAAGTGTTGATGGTCTTCCCAGCCGAGATCAATTTAAACATGACAAATTAATTCAAAAGGGGGTTCATCAAGCAACCAATTAGAGAAGCTGGCCGTATCTCAGCTGTCTTGGTTTAATTCAAAGTTTGGTGTTACGACTGGACAGATACAACATTCACAGGGGTCTATAAAAAAAAAAAGAAAAAGAAGTGTAACACATTTTGATTTTAATTTCATAGCATACCATCACAGCATAACAAGAAATACCATAGACGATGCACGAATGCTTGTTTTGTGTGCGTCTGTGTGTGTGTGTGTGTGTGTGTGTGTGTGTATCTATATAAAAAAAAAAATTCAAATAAAATATATAT
>JAODOY010000024.1:1960784-1986386 GCA_025399855.1 Forbesichthys papilliferus | reverse complement strand
TATATATATACGTTTTTTCCTCCTCTAAAACAAAGTGTCTTTTTGGAAGCTAGTGAGTTGGATTAATATTGTTTCTGTAAATATTGCCTGCCTGCCTGTCTGTCTCAGCTGCTCAGGCTTGTCATGGTGTTCTGCACTCCTGATGTCGCATATTAGGCAGGACAATCGTTATTAAGCACATTTCAGGCTCAATTACCACTCAAATGCACAGCCATCAGGGCTCCACCGCAGGCTCCTAACAGATGGCTATGGACGTCAGATAGACAGTGTTGGGGATGTCATCTTAAGACTAGTTTCTCTAATACAACATGAGCATTAAATGAATTACTTTCAGAGTGCACATGACTCATTTGAAGTGCAAGTTTCTTGTAATAATGGAAAATACAAAACATCAATTTATAATAGATCAAACCTAGACCAAGATTTTACTAATTGTTTGGTCTTGCTGGGATTTTGAAAGCACAGTCTATCAAATGTGTGTTTGACCTAATTTAACAAACCAACCCATCTTTAGATGTATATACTGCCAGATGCATTCCTTTGTTTTCACATTCTCCATAAACAACTTAATTTCCTTACAAAAAAGCTTTTTTCCACACCATTAGTGCATAGCAGTTGAGGGCTGTGTGCTATTCTCAGAGGTAGAGCATTAAGCGTGTGGTCAAATTGTTAATGTGTTTGATGGTGTTGTTTAGGGAAAAGAAGATACACCGAATACACATGAGACCAAAAAATGACATATCATAGCTGTAGGAAGGAAAAATATGTTGCTGTATACCAAAAATAAAAATAAAATAAATATAAAAATAAAATTTGTGCAATGTTTGTAATTTGCCAGAATGTAGTTATTTACTGGTTTTAATTGCAGGGGGAGGGGAAAAGAATCAAGTCTACAATATTACAGTAGCACTGGCTTTATAAAAATATAAAAACATGCAAATTATTCAGTACAAAAAGTTAAACATAAAAAATGTAAATTCATTCAATGCAATGCAGTCCAGTCAAAGCATGGAAGGTATCCTCATATAGCCCTAAAACAGTTACTCACAGGCAGCCAAATTATGTAAAGATAATCAAATTCAGAGATTATCCAGATGCATTTTTCCTGAGTGCACGCAATGTAAATTAGTCACTTTTGCCTGACAGCGAGAATTATCATTGTAGTGAAAATTTTAATCTATAACTTGGGGCACATTTAAAAACCTCTGTACTAAAACTTTGTCTATAGACATATTACTTGTGGGCTTACTTAACAGGAAAAGTATACCATAGTTATAATGCATTGATATGCAATCATTCCACATCCAGCCTTATATTTGAAAAAGCAAATAAAATGATTAGTTTTAATCTTATGTGAATGTAAAAATCTCAGAGAAATGCTTGACATCTGCTGCTTTTTTCCCCTCAATTTTTCTTGCATGAATTCATTATATTGTAACATTCTCACCTACCCCTCCTTGAGCCGCCCACTACATTAGATCACCTTCACCACAGTTTGGTTTTTCTCCCATATGTTCGCTTAACCTACCTGCACCCGGATAAGTTAATTAGCCCCAATCACACTGTCATTTTCCCCTGTGTATTTACATCAATCTCCCCACTGATTGTTGTTACCATATAGTCTGAGCATTTTTGTTTTTCTACCTGTAGTCCTTACCTGTTCCATAATCCCATGTCCCTACTATCTATTACAGTATGTTCCTGTACAGTGTGTTCCATGTCTCCTGCTTACATACATTATATTTATAATACATGTACAGTATATAAAATGTTTAATAGTCTTTACCTATTACAGTTTATTTATATGCATCAAAAACAGTCACACTATGTGATAAGACATACTGTGAACATGACGACTTTCTACTTACAACATTTTGACTCGGAGACTGAGCAAGCTATCAAAGTAACATCCATCCCATAAAATCAAATCAACAGCTTTGGTATGTATCCAAAACAACCTAGAGACATAAACTCAACCATCTTTGAACTGTAAATCACATTTGAAACCTGTTCACGTCTCCAATTTGCCTTGTATCAGATACTTATCAGAACATCTCCTGTGTGAAAGTGAGTGTGCCGGAGAGGCGGCAGTTAGCCTATTTTACCACCCACCTGAGCCCAAGCCACCCACCTCAACATCTGAGTCACTGCCTGCCGTTGTCTCTTCGCAGGGGAAGCAGCATCCCAGCACAGCACAGCACAGGACAGGACAGCTCAGCGTACATACGCGTGTGTTTGTGTGGGCGGCTGCAACAGACTCATGGCTTCAGTCATTCAACTAAACATGAGGCCATCAAAGAGAAAAGCAAAGGAGGAATAGGGGAGAGGGATAGAGATTGAGAGGGAGAGAGAGAGAGAAGGATGAAGAAGAAAAAAAAAAGATGTCAAAGAATATGGGAATATGAGTGGGAGGAGAAGATGCACAGACAGAAAGTGAAAGAAAACAGACAGACAAAACGATGAACGTATGCAGATAGAGGAGTGAATGTACAGGCAACAAAAGGAACATGACACACATCCGCTCCCCCGAGTCCACTGCCTGACACAGTTAAGCAATAATATTACCTCCACAACAACTCGGCTCATATGCCCAAGACGCTTTTCTTGGCAGCAATGTTGGCATGAGCACTCAGGGTTTTGATGTGCCAAATAACGTTAGAAAACGGGCAGGCATAACAGCCAGGGCCTGCCGGATAGATCACCGTGACGCTGGTGAACATTGTCCGAGAACGCTTGGGCATGGGTTTGCAACAGCAACAGAGTACAACAGAAGCACAGCAACACATATGTCAGTTACAGCGCAGGACATTTTTCACGGTGGACAGCAATGTTGTATAGTTTTTTGATAGTTTGCCTTTTCCTTGCAGTAAATATATTTTGGGATAGTTTATCGCTATTGCGGTCAATTGGTAATTCAGTGCACTGCCATGTTAATAGCGCACATCACATTACCCAACTGTGCACTGTCCTTCAAATGCACAGCAGGGCTCTCCTTAGTATTTAGTGAAACCTGTTTGTGACAACATCATAGACACTGACCCTGGAACACGTATCTGCTGTTATCTTTAATTTATCTTTCTCTTCTGCGAATAGCGAATATGAAATAAGCAGTCCATTATAAAAGCAGTCCATTTAAAGCGGGATTAAACCATCAAGTTAGTAAACTCCCATTCACATTAATGATCCTATCTTGTTGCTTTAAGTCAGGCCTTAACTACTGTCAGAAATTCGAACTTTCTCTCTTTCTAACTTACTCATATACTTTTATTGTCTGTTCATTTCCAGTCTCCCCCGACGCCGTACATATGACACATTTTCGTACTGTACGCTGTGCCTCTCAACAGCTTCTCCTGATCACATCAGGGAATCTTTGTTTTTAACTGCTGATGCTAATGTTTGTGTCTGAGGAGAAAGCGTGTGGGTTCCTAAGCCATGTTGCTCTATCCACGTGATCGGAAGAGCGTTGTGTGTTAATGTGATTAGTGAGACGTTAACGCCTCCATGCTCAAGCAGGCAGACACAATGGCAGGCATGCTGTACCACAGTTGTGCCTCCTTCTCTATATTCGTCTCGCGTCAAACGCTTCTAAAAGTCACAAAATGAAAGGGAGACGGTGTACAAAGTACACACATTTCCCTCTGGTGGTGCTGGCAAGCCCCTAGCGTGGTGTACCGGTGAGGAAAGTTGCACTGAATAACATTAACAGCTAATCCAGAGGAGTAGCGGCATTGGCGTGTATCGGTGAACCTTGTCAAAGGGTACAGTCACGTTTAGGATTCACAATAAACGGACACTGAAGTTATATCATATGATATTACGCCGTCTTACATAAAATGTGCATTAAAAGTAAAAAGTAAATAAATACATATTGAAAAAAGAGATGTCACTGTGGACGTTTGAAAGACAACTGTAGGCACTGAGAATAGCGTGCGCCTATGAGTCAGAGAAATGCCATACGCTCAGTTCAAGCATACTTGTTCAAACCACAACGGTGGCATCTAAACAGATCACTGAGATACTACTACTATTATTATTATCTACTGTTGCCTGCAGTCTGTATGGGGTGTCCCTTTAGCAACACACTGACCCCTAGACTGTGTGGACTATACAGTGTGTGTGTGTGTGTGTGTGTGTGTGTGTGCGCGTGTGTGCGTGCGTGTGTGTGTGTGTGTGCGTGCGCTAAATGAGAAGGGCAGAGTGATGACTGTGGCGGAGTAAAGGAGATTAATCTTGAACCCGCTTCCTCAGAAGAACACTCTTGGCTTTCACTTCATTCCTCTGAGGCCTGTTGTACAATCACGGCCCCCCGATCCAACCAACCCCCCCTACGCTCCCCCTTCTGCTCTCTCAGCCCCCCACCCCAACTACTGTAGCATCCCAAATCCTCTCCATCAGAGAGCAGGGGGAGGCTGAGGAGGAGGGGGTGGGGGGGCTGCAGACTGGAGAGGAAGCGGGAGGAAGGTCTCCCAGACAGGGTGGGAGGAATGAGAGGGCGTTAGGGAGACATAGTGAGAGAACCAGCAGAGAGCCGTGGGTGGGGGGAGTGAGTCCAAATGTGCAGTGTGTGTGTGTGTGTGCACGGCAGTGTGCTGTTTGTTTGATCAGTGCCCCACTGGCGCTGTGGGTTTGACTGAAGGCCAGTGACCACAGCTTGCAGTGGAGGGTCCAGTGATGAGTGTTCAGATGCAATCTAGGACGCATTGGAGTGCAGATGACTTGCATGCTGTAGGTGATCCCACCACACACACATCGGGAGGGGTATTGCTGGGATGCATATGTATATGTGTTCGCATAATGTGTGTGTTGTGCGTGGCTGGGTTTTTGAATGTGGTGGGGGTTAAAGAATTACAGCTGTCGCTTGGCTGTGGGAAGTAGCTGAGCCATGCTTCCCATTGGTCATTCCCATGAACCCGTGCTCTTTAAGGGGCATAGTGGGAAGCGACACTGAGGCAAAGGGACACTGAGGCAAAGGGAGTATATATCCCAGTTGGCTGGGCAACAATTTGTTTTAATAATTTATATATACTGTATTTATGTGTGTGTGTGTGTGTGTGTGTGTGTGTGTGTGTTTGTGTATGGTATACTATTCAGTAAAATTAAGTCCCAGACATTACACCCATTCAGTAATTCATATGAGTACACTCTCAGATATACCATTTTCTGGAACTTAAGACATATTTTCTGTGCCCCCAACTCCGGTTATGCCCATCCCTAGCATTAGCCAAACACATACTCAACTAGCATTGTCAAGAATTCCGCAATGTATTCGTTAAATTCCCTCAAGACCTAGTTCCATTCCCAACCACAGCCTAAGCTCCGGAGCGACTCCCAGCCACTTATCAACAGGTTCTGCTGGATGCAAGTCCTGCCAGGACCTCACTGTAGAAGACCAGATTAGGATGAGAGGGGTGTGGGCACTAAGCCTCAGAACACAGTCAGAAAACAAGACACACACAGTGATAAGAAAAAGAATCCCATGAAAGTCACGGGTCTTACGAGCGCATCATGGTTTTACTGGCACCCTATTCCGCTGAACACTTTTACTGTGAAGGCAATGACACAAATAAGCATGTTGCTCTTACCCCAACTGTATCAAAATGTTGTTTGCAAAGCTTCAAGATGCAGCCAATCTCCTCTGTTTCGATGGAGGGATGACTTCACAGAGTTTGTCTTTTTTTTTTTTTCCTGTAGGAGAAATATCTTGGCTGCATGTTTCCCTTACTAGCACCAGCCAGCTGGATGTCTCCGTTAAAGACTATAGCCGTGAAAAATGTTTCTATAATTTATTTGATCACATTAAAAATGGGAACAGATTTGTTTGCTGTGACAATGTTTGCTGAGTTAAGGGCAGCCAGACTGTCTCCCACAGTGGTCTGTATGTGTGCGAAGCAATAGACAAGTTGTCTTCAGGCCTATCCAAACACTGTGTCTTTACCTTACCCAATGCTGTCAAGGGATCTGTTCGTATGAGCTTATGAAAACATCATAGATATGGAATTTTCCTTCTTCACCATTAACAATTATATATTTTAAACCGGTGGCCAATTTGTATGATTATTGGTGTTTTTGATGCGTGGAGCAATTATGACCACAAACTGTACCATTTATCCTGTAGCCACACAAAATATTCCACTGTGCTGAACATCAGGTTCAAAGGGCTCTTTGATGGTCAAGCAAAAATATCCCACCATCATTTTACAAGTGGTTGACTAGCACTAGCAGCACAGCATAAAAATGCATTTGCTTTAGATTGAAAATATGTTGTATTGGTGGAATCACACATTATTGGAATTGATGAATGTAACCAAAAAGTATATAATTGTAATCATATTACGTCAGTTCTGCAGGGACTATTACTTCCTCCTTGACAGAAGGGTAGAATGGTGGCATCTCATGTAGTCCAATGACCTGGTATTTGTGAATTCACACCAAAGTTTCCCACTTCAAAGACAATGACATGCTGTCCACTCTCCAAATATGACATGTGGCTTATGTGACCAAATGTTAATATCCACACATTCTTTACATAGCTCACACTAAAGGTCATTTACAAATAACATAGAAGAGAGGCACTGTCTCACACATCTGTACACACTATTGAGACAATACAAAAAGAGAAGACTGCAGTTTGGTATATAGGAAATTATATGTAGGACTATATTTTCTATTAAGTTTGTAATGATGCATTGTAAGAAACTCCTAGACACATCTCCCCATCTCCCACATGCTAAGGATCGCATGGTTAATTTCAGCTTGATCCATGTGTAGTCTAGATACTGTAGTTGTTTACAGCCTGGCACCAAGTAATAAAGGCATATAGTTTCATATAGGTATTTTATAGTTTCTCTGATCAGTCAGTTCGTACTGCACCTAATGACTATTAATGCCAATGACAATTCATAGGATTGATACTGTATACAAATAATTACGGTGATACATTGTGAGTGACCAGTTTGGAGAGCAAGCTCTATAGAGCCTAGATGAAATAGACACCAACTATGTTATAAGCATGACCAAATGACCAAGATGGTTACTTTAAATCGAGGCTAAGAACAGGGATGTTTGCACATTTAAATCATTAGGTGAGCAGGAACAGAGGCAGGAGGTAGGAAAGGCTGACATAAATGTCTGTTGAATATCAAGCAGTGAGACCAGGGCCCTCAAAGTCATTGCCAATCCCATGCAGACGCCAGAGTATATTACGACTCTAGAGGAAATGAATTGTGGGTTCAAATGGTTGTTCAGCACAAGACAACACCATAGAGGGGGAATAAGGAATTCTACCGCTGGGCATAGGCTGATGCCAAGTAAACATTAGCTATTGCCTGCCAAAGGAATATTTTTAAAGGTGTGTTTAGGCCTCACCTACTGTAGACCTCCTTTGATTATTATTCAAAAAGAGAAATAATGATGTTTTGGTAGTTTCAGAGTTGGAGCTGAAAAGACAAGGATTGAATATGACAAGAAAAACAAAAAATAAATGATGTCCTAAAGGGCATTGAAACAATGTGTCTTTACATTGATCTTGGAATTATGAAATGGACATTACCAGAATTACATCAGACGTTTGAGCTGCCAGTCATAGTTATGACAATGGCCTGGTAAGACACACCAGCATACACACAGTATTCCCTACAGTATAGTACCTGTTGATAAAGGGTTAACTCTTTGTGAGTATAAAGCAAAGTCCCTGTGTGGTCAAGTGGCGTGAATGTCGACAAAGATAATCTATACACTACTTCCAACTGGTCAACTAATGGCCCAGCGGGGTAGTTATCATTATCATCATCTGTCATTAACCTTACAAGTGTTAGTCACTAAGAGCAGGCCAGGTCTACACCAAGTTGCAACGACTATCGGTTGTAGTTTGAGTATTGAAGCAAATGCGATATGCAGTAGGCGTACTACTAATGGCCACCGGGTGCTTAGTATGCAAAATATACATTATAAGGCTAATGAGACAATATGCTAAAATGTACTGTAATTTTTTAACAATACTTATTAAAACACATACTTGGAAAAGTTCCAAAAAATTACTAATTGGTTTAAAAAAAAAAAAAAAAGCTCAGATTTCAGTGTTTTGTCTCTTGCTAATCATAAAAATGTAATTATTGAGAAAAGCACGGTTCAACAATGCCATATGTGCAGTGATTGGTTTTGACATATAATATGGGAATGTCACCTTTGTTTCTCACCTTAACTGTGAGTAGGGCTACTGGGACAGAACTCATAAAGGTGCCAAATTTTCACCTTTGTTTTAAGCTGGGTATTTGCTGATATTGCCCTGACCCACTTCTCATATGAGTGCATACAGTATTTAAGATTTGTAAATGTATTTTTATATTAGTGTATACATATCCAATATCCAGTTACAGCCATAAACTTTATATATAAATGGGCAAAGCCTTTGTGATGTCACCCATAGCGTTTCTTAAGAACGTGAGTGAAGACTGCATTGTGCTGGCTCTGGCCGTTGCAGTACCTCACTCCACCTATAACATTCCCCTATCCACAATAATGTGATACACTCAGGGACAGACTGGGAGTATTCCTGAATGGCCGGTCCATTCCAGGCCGAGCCGGCCAGTGTGGACCGGCCAGTGGTCAAAGAGTTTTTATGTTTAAATTGCTAATATTAGGGTTAGGGTCCAGTCTACATTATTTGACTGTGCTGGCCGGCTGGCCGCATCAGCTAGGCTACAGTCAGTGCATTGCTGTCTTTGTGTGTTTTTCAGACGGGGCCAAACTAATACTTTCAATATTGAGGGGAGATACGAGCGGCCTCTCCTATCTTGGACTGATCTTTGTTTATGCGATCTGATTCACAGAGATCTGATTGGCCCAAGATTGGCACAATCGAATAGAATGCAAGGTGGTGTATGAGATGTAGAGAGATGTAGATGAGATTATTTTCCAAATAACTTGAGTGCACGGCAGGCGAATAGAAATGTGTGAAAAAGTACTCTACGAATACTCTTGCTGTCAAATCTTAAAGACAGAACACACCTATGTTGCACCCCAAGCCAAGTCAGCAGCCCGTAGACGCAGTACGGGCTTTAGCCTACAAGAGATGTCAGGTACAAGCAGCAACATTTTCTACGTTCAGATAGGCATAATTCAAACATCCAAATGATAGCTATTGTTTTCATTTTTCTGAAGTTTACCCTGTTGGCTAGGTTAATAGCCTAGCTAAAAAGATTAGGTTTTTACCATGGGAGGTAAACTTTTTTTATTGCTGCTGAAATGTATTGCTGTTGAAATGTATATTTCCAAACAAATAAAAGGCTAATAGAAAGGGCCAGGCTATCTACAACATTAAAAACTACTGCATCATAGTTTAATATAGTGGATGGTGTGTATGCTATTTGTATATGCCAACAAGGTCCACCCTAGATGGTACTTGGGCCAACTTCGAAGTCCCATGCCATTTTTCAGTCCCAGTCCGACACTGGATACACTTATGACTAATATATTTTTAACTAATGAAGTATTTTAACCCCCCCCCCTCCCTCTTAGGTTGAATGGGGAGAATAGCCAGTGGCGTGTTTGTCAATTTTGTGGCACCAAGCATAGCTTGCTTTAGGTGGCCCTCCCCCCGTCTATCATGACATTTACCGCATTGTTAAAATCCTGTTATTAGATGCTTTGGCCTTGGCAAAAGCTTTGATTATGTCCTCCAAATTCAACAATTTACTCAATAGAGATCATTGCTAAGCCATTCAGTATTTCCTTGGACATGGTTGACCGCAAATATGTTTTTAAAGCTTCAATTAAGAGAAGATCCTCTCCTAAAGAAACAGTGACAGGTATAGTCAAGAGTAAACGAAGGATGATACTCAAATTACCATACAACTCTAATGTTCCTCAGCAGTCTACCAGGGAATTTTAGAGCATTTCATGCTTTCTTCTGCTGGCAAGCTTTATAGAGATGTGGATTTCACTTTCCAGCAGGACATGGCACCTGCCCACACTGCTAAATGAACCAATACCTGGTTCAATGACCATGGGATTACTGTGCTCAAACTCGCCAACCAAGTAATGAGTGTTCACTATAGAACTATATAATGGTGCTGCTTACGCGAACATACTTTTCAGAAGGCCAACATGTCTGAATTAAAATGTATATTTTCACTGGTCTTATGTCATATTCAAAGTTTGTATGTAAGACGTAATCATCAAGATTAAAACAAATACAAGCTTGAATTTTACTTTTTCACTTTCTGTGTAATTAATCCAGAATATATATGAGTTTCACGTTGTAAATTGAATTAGTCTATTGCAATTTCTTCACTTCGACAATTATCTAATTTATTGAGATGCACCTGTATTGTCCCTCTTTCAACAAGCTTACAGCAAAAACAAAACACAGAATCACTGCTCACTTAATAAACTATCAGGGTATACAAGGTATTTTCTCATATTTATATGAGATACAAATATTTTTTATTTTCCTTTGGTCATTTTATTAAGTTAAACAATGTGGGACTTTATCATCGTTTTATAAGACTTAACTTGACATCTCTTGATGTTGACATTTATCATGGTTGGTAAGCTTGTCATGGCCAAACCGATGGTTTGTCTGAGAGAAGGCCAGTTTCACATACCAAACTGAGATTTATTTCAGACGAACTGATGTGTTCAGTATGCTACCGGTAGTAGCAACAGCAGCAGACTTGCAGCTACCCGCTGTTGTAGCGGTTAAAGGTAGGTCTGTGCTCACCGCACTAGTGACAAGAAGTGGTTGCAAAATTCACCTAGGCTACAAGTCAAAACGATAGCTCAGTGTCATGATGTGCACGCAAGCGGGTGTGTGGTCTGTGTGGTCTGTTAAATATATTTACCGGTATATAAAATAAATATTTGATAAGATTTTATTAAACATCTTAATTTATGCTTTTGGAAACGTGTATTATGCTGTAGCAGGGAGGCCCACACTCCCGACAGGGCCCCATGCAGTTGCGTGGTTTGCGTGTTGGGAAACAACGCCAGTGAGAATAGCTACCGTAATAAAAAACGTTTTGGTCACACTAACCTCTTGTTCAGCCTCAAGTGGCCATTTTAGGAACTGCAGATTTTGGCACTCATTTCTTACCACTGGAGGTTTCCCCTCGGTTACAACACATTATGTGCAGCATGTTGAAAAACGGCACTGTACATTTACCTATATTTATTTAGAGCTAAAAAATGACATAAACAGCAATGGTTAGATATAACTGAGACATCAAGTGTTTAATGTTGATTGATTTCCATTGTAAATGACATGCCTGCATTTACGTCTTTTATGTCTAGTAGTGATACACACTAAACTATACATACCTCCGGTCAAAAAAGACAAAAGGTAAAAAACTCAGCGCTAGGGAGACAATTGTTAGCCCAAACTATTCCTCTATTGGGTATGGCTCACGGTATCTCTGTAACAAGTGTAATGTCTCACATCCTCAGCATTACAGCTCTTGTGTGCCACACCTGCACTAGGTACAGACCGGTGGTGCTGATAGATTAAAAAAAACTGACATCAGCAGTGGAAAAATGAACAAACGCCTCATGCCACACTTCCGACCCAGGGGTGAAGGAGTGCAAATGAACAGGAGTGATCAGTTAGGTCGCAATCCAATCATCAGTGCAATACAACGTCCCCTGTCTACACTTACATGCAAAGCCTTTCGCAAAATGTCAGGCGACTCTCATGCTAACTATTGTAGACTCCTTTTTCATCATTCTAGGCACTTTATTAATTTGCTTTCATTCATTGTCTGTACTCCCAGTGTGACTGGGCTCAGAAGGCTCACCAGTGCATTTTACTTTTAATAAAGGGAATCAATTAAACTATGTTACCGCCAACCAGGTGAAGAAGCAGATTCTTTTTTTATTACCTTGTTAACTTTTTATTTCATTAAATAACGAAGAAAAAAAGATATTGTGTGTAGTATACTGTAATTCCATAAATTTACTTTAATTTGTAGACAATGTTCAGTCTGACCATTCAGTCTGAAAGAAAACAAAGCTAGTTACATTGTTCTAACCGTGCACTATTTTGGATAATTGTTTTTATTTTAGACAAACTAATAGAGTTAGACTGTGAAAACAATAATGATGTACAGGTAGCTATATGTGTTGTGTGAGAGCAAGGCGTCACACAATCTTAAAGATCTGACATACAGAATTGCATTTCATATGCATGTCTTTACTGCCAGTAAGCTTCCTAACAATACAACACTTCTCTGGTAAGTGGGCACAATCTGTTTCCGTGGTTACCATCTAATGTAGCTGGCTGCCACAATGAATAAGACACATGTGGCATTTGCCTCTGAACTTTTACCTAAGACTTTCTGAACACTTCTTGACAGTAATGAAACATAAGCCAAATATACAGCATCTCTCTTCAACTCTCCAACATATTCAGTATTATACTGCAGCTCTCTATGAATAGTTTTTCAAAAATATTGTGCCTTGTTTTGTTTTTCTTTTTTGCAGTATACTACTACTTATACTACTGATAATAATAATAATAATAATAATAATAATAATACTACAAATAAACAAGTTAAAGCTAAATGTGTTCCACTAATGTATTTGAGGTTCAAAAAGTGTGTGAGTATTATGCACAAGGCAGTTTAAAAAGGCATGACATTTTTCTTAATCTAATTTGAGTGATTTCGTGTACTGTACATTCATTCTCACATGGTTTTTCCTACACATTGCTCAATACAATACAGTATTTTAGATGTTTAATCTTTGTAAAATAGCTTTTAAAGTAATTTTAATATAGGCGAGCTTTCTTGTTTAATTTGGATTCTAAATTAAAGCCTAATTCAATCACCCCATGGGGAGGGTTGTAACTCCTGCAAATATCAGAAAAGCATTTCAAATAGTAGTTTCTTACATTCATAATATAAGCCTATATATTTGGCTAAATGTGCCGACTGTAGCTCTCTCACTTGGGTATTATTCAGAAAAACAATACACATGCTATATAAGCTCGCAAACAGAGAAAACAAAGTCTGATCTTAAGTTGGTACGTGATCCAAGTGCGAAAACACAGAATGGTTCTTTGGGATCCTGTTTCTGCCTGTTGACCAGACGTTGTAACACAGCTAAATTAAGCTTGACAGTTAGCCTGGTAGGGAGCAGGCGAGTCCAGATGCATAAGGTACCTTGGTTACTGAGCAGGAATTTGTCTTTAAACCACACAGAAATAGAACAGAACTCTCATTTAAATTAGTGAAACACACCTTTATCTGGCCTGTAATCACCAATTTGCCAAGTTATCAACTTGGGAACACCACCTTTATTTGTTTTTTTCTTAAAGAATATAAGGAGCCTTGAACTTGAAGAAGCCTTGATGTTGGAGGCTTGCAAGGATGCTGGTATCAATCAATGAATACATTTATTAATTAATATATCAATCCTTCATTCTATCATTATATCAATCAATCATTATTTGTATAGCACTGTTCATACAAAGCCATGTAACACAAAGTGCTTCACAGTATAAAAGCATTAAAAACAATACTGTAACGACAACAATAATACAATATATGAATCTTGAGTTTATAGGTAGTAGAAGTTAATATACATCTTCAGTTTTAAGAACCAGTTTCTGTGCATGATGACACTGACTATACCCTGAACAGCCTCTTCTGTCAAAACTGTTGACTATAGTGTTATATCCCTATATACATACTGCACAGTATTATATAGTGTCGTGGCAGAGGATGTTAAGTGAGATATGCTGTAATGCTGCTGACTCAGATTTGCACACTCTGTCTATTTGCGCTGATTTCTGCTCTACTGCAACAGCCACCCAAGTGATTCTGACTCGGCTTGACCCGGGACAATTTCCCCCTCACTGGGGTTCAGTTCCACCTCAGTGGCTGCATGCTGCCGCTCATGCACTTAAAAAAGTGGCATGCGCTTTCACCTACTGCTTTTACTTCTCTCTTCTCGGACCGTGCGTTGTACTGTTGTCCCAATAGCTCTTCCATTCACTCACCCTACCCCGGTCGCCCATTTCCCTGTCTCTGTTACTGACTCTCCGTCGATTCGTGCTCATGAATCTTTCACTCCGCTCAGAGGTCATCATTTAATAATCAGAAGTAAAAAGCTCCTGTTCCATTTGACAGGTTCTTATGGATGTGAGTCATATCCTACAACATTAATAAAGAACTGGGAGGTGCCCATTCCAGATTATAAAAAACAAACATAAGAAACATGCCTAGAAATGATGAAACCTATAGCATGGTTTATGATCAATGCAAAACAAAGCACAAACCGTTATAGTCATTATTACAACAACAATGCAAATGCACACACAACCACACACACACACACAAATGCAGACCACCTTGACCTGAAAATGCAACATGGAGGGTTTCAGCCCTCTCGGCGCATGTATATAAAAGACCACAGTGTCAAAGTCATTGTTGTATCTACACGTTAATGGCGTTAATATTTGTGCGGCCCATAAATAATGCTAACAAATAACCACATGAAAATAATTAATGAAAAGCAAACGGAAGTGGAGCACAGAGATGCATGGTTACACAGAGTAGCGACAAATTACCCTGGGGGGTGGTTCTGGGGGTGAGGGCGGGGAGGGGAGGGAAAGGGGGTGGTCGTGGGGGGTGGGGGAGGAGATACACTCATTACTCCGCACAACGAGCACGGTCTGGCTAACACCTGTGTTTCCCTGCGAACCACCTCACCCTAATTAGCCCACACACACCCTGGGGAAGCTTCCACGCACAAGGTCTGGACAGGGAGGAGGGTGTGGAACATGAGAGAGAGAGAGAGAGAGAGAGAGAGAGAGAGAGAGAGAGAGAGAGAGAGAGAGAGAGAGAGAGAGTAAATGATGGGAGCGCTATTATTTGGGGAAAGTGGGAGGCATTTAAAAGAAAAATCTAGAATAGAGGAAAATGAAGACACCAGCATGAAGGTATACAGAGGATATGTAAGTGAAAATGAAGTCTCTGTTCTCTGTGCTTCAAGCACACGGGGTCTGACAAGGTCAGACACCGTGCATCCGCTAGTTCTGCAGAAGCCGCTGTACTTGTTTAATGAGAGGAGGAGAGGACAGAAGGTCTGCATAAACCAAGCAAAGCAGGTACAGCTAAAGACAGAAGAGGAAGAGCATGATTCGGTGCACGGATACAGTACAGTAGTTGTTGTTTTGTTTCGTTGCTGTATTATGTTTGCTCATTCACGACTCATGCATCATTTCAATAAGCATAGTTACATGGGACTGTGAGCCAAAGAACAATTCATATAGGAAGCATGTAAAACACACTTGTGACATTGGTAAATGTGTATACTTAATAAATAATAAATGTAATAACGTATTACATACAGTAATAGATTTGTGTTCATGCATTTATTGTATGCTTTATGTTTCGCTATTCCATATTGTATTAGTCTGCAACCTTCCCCTGTGAAATACAGGCTCCAAATCCATGCGAACAGCAGTGGAAACTGGAGGTTACGAGGTGAAGCTCTCGCACTTATACCTCTCAATCTCATTTTCACTAACCCCATGAGTCGGAAGTGTGACATGAAACGTGTGTTAATTTCAGATGTCACATTTATTTCTTGTTAGGAACACCTGGAAACGCTGCACACCCCCTCCCAACCCTGCTCCCAAGGCTGACATTATTCCCTGAGTGTTGCCCCTGGCAACAACATTCAGATTCTTTTGAATCGATTTACAGCGATAAGTTCCCTGTCGCCACCTTTGAACTGTGCATGTTGTATTTGCTGTGTCCTATTTCCGCATTGGGCATCCTTAAGTATTCATGTCACGGCCATCGACCCTCCATCAAATCACCTTTTAGTAAATTGTTTCTAACTCAAATTTCAAATTTAAACTACACGTCAACAGTCTTAGAGTTCCCACATAAATAATTACACGCTATGCATCAGACCACATATGCAGTACATTCAATTTTGACCCAGGAGAGGCCACTTTGTATGTTTTCTTTTTTCATCCTCTTCCCCGTCCTCTAGCGATGATTCAGACCTCTGCAGAGTAGATATTGTAGATGGCTGAGAAAGATCGATATGATTGGGTTACAGTTCACCGTTTGGTCGATGCACAGATCCAGCCTGGTGCCTGGAGTGTATGAGGAATTCAAGGAGACTGAAAGAGTGAGAAAGAGAGAGCAAGAGAGAGATGAGAGATTGAGAGACTCAGAGAACTGCAGAGGATAACATATAAACTCTGTCATTCAGGGTTTAACACAAAATAAATTCTAATTACATTGAATCATTGTGTGCTTGATGAAAGTTGTTATCACCGTACGCTCTTCTTCTTTAGTGTTGTTTAGAAACCAGTTTCGGAAAAGGAATTCAGAATAAGATTGTCTAAAGACGTAGCAATGTAGTTTTTCTCTTTGAGCCACACACACACTAACGTGCAAAAACAGACAGACACACTGGCACAGGTGAAAAAAAAAGAATCATGTTATAAACTTCACGACGCAACCCCAACGTAACAGTGTGTGTGTTTTCTTACATGTGAGTTGGGAAAAATGTTCCCCACATGCTGACTCTTTAGACAAGCACATATCATATTACCTTGCACTTCAGGACCACACACACAGATCTTCATTATAAAGTGTTTGGCTCTGCCATTCTCTTTTAATTACATGAAACGTCATGATTAATGACAAGTTTAAGAGTAAAATAGAAGATTTAGAGTATATTTTAATACATGGATATGTTGGTGAATACAGTATATGGCTATATATAAGTTAAACCTCTCCATGAGGGTGGGGGTTTGTGGGAAAGGAAATGACTCTCTATCAAAACTTACAAGGTGTTATGGCCAGTGAAGAGTGATGATGCAGAATGGCAAAAATAAAAATAATATTTAAAATAAATGTGGTTTTCCTTGGCCTCTCCTTGAAACTACAATACACCATAGTGGAATTTACCCAAATTTACATTTGCTCCATATTGTGAAAGTAAACAGAAACCAGCAGTTTTTCTTAGATTAGTTTCCTGTTATTTGTATTTTTGCGTTGTAGTGTTTTCTGTTTTATCCCACATTTAACAACACTTCCTTATTTGCTGCCCCCCCTCTCCTCTTCTCCTCTTATCATCTCCTTTCAACTTCTCCTGTTTCTCTCCTCCCCTTTCATCTTTCTCCTCTCCTTTCCTCTCATTTTCCCTAATTTATATTCCTTTCTCTACCTCCTTTGCTTTCATAACATTTCCTTTCCTCTTTTCTCTCCTTTACTTCCATCCCTCTCCTCTCCTCTCCCCTCCTCCCCTCTCTCCTCTCCCATACCCTCCTCCCCTCTCTCCTCTCCTCTCCTCTCCATACAATGAGACAGATCTGAGGCTCCTCTGGCGGTGACAGAAGTAGGCTGCGCACGCCGCGGTGCAGGCCCAATCAGCAGCGATCTGCATGGTAATGTGTGGCAGGGGCGGGATAATGAAGTTCCCAGCTTGCCGGCTGGAAGGCTATCCTCCGGTGTGCTGAGTGATTTATCTCCTCTGTCAAGAGCCAGGACAGCCAGGACTTGTCCTTCCCAATGGTCCCCGGGAACAGGAGTCGACCGTAGCCAGATAAGAGATGGGGAGAGCAGAGGGCTTAGGCTGCTTGCAAAACCTGAAATGGCCTATATATACCAAAGTATAAGTAGACATTGCCAGATACAATACTGTAAATAAATACATAAATAGTAGACAGAACCAGACAGAGCATGTAACAGTGTTTATTATTCATTTTATTTGTTCATTTTAATTGGATTAGTGAGTAGAATGTTTTTGTGTAGGAGTTATTTGATCCTCTGACTCTACTGTTTGGGCACACTGTTGTGTTGCTCTATCCATCACACACATCGTCCCCAAGGCACCGTGACCAAATACAAAATAAACCTCCTTCATGATTTACTGTGGTTTCACACAGCCATAAACAAAAGCTATTGTCTATTGTCTAGAATGCAGCATATAAACATATGAATAAATACATATTATGGAAGAATGTATTATGTGGTTGAAGGGTCCCAAGCAATGGTCATAAATACTGTACTGTATCTGCTGCTCAACTCATCAAGGTTAGATTGACAATGTCTTTATTAATTTAGGGTTAAATGTGTTGAACGTACATGTTTGTAATACAATATGGATCTACATTTTAAAAATATAATGGACAACACAGTTTTGGGTACTAGGCCTATAGTCTATGAGTGGTGATTTGTGTATTGTTAAATTATGAGTTTGACCTACTTTTATTGTATTATATATATACGTATTTGCCCCCATAATAAACAAATATTCAAATCCAGCGATTTGCGTTTATGACACACACAGATATAATAATAATATTGTGAGGGAAAGCATTTTAATGTTGGAACACGTAGGCCACAGGCTACAACACACTTCACAGCTACCAGAGCTGTTATTTGTTTATACAGTAGCAGAAGGGCCTGGACGGGCCAAAAGTTTGTGAGGTCATAGCCAAAAAGTTTCAGGGAACATTTTGCACTGGTTAAAGCTAAGCTAACTACACAATACTTTCCCAATAGAGGAAATAGCTGTACTTTACTGAAGGAAACTACATGTAAAAATAACATTAAGGGGAACCTTTTAGTTTAAAGTGTATTACAGTAAATTTTTAGTGGTCAGTTATCTGTAGTCACACATTGACATTGCATTAATGTACTGGATGATTTTCCCATTGTTGCATCGTCCATGTCCATCGCAGTGGATACATTTGCACACACTGCACACATTTCGTGTATGGTGATGAGTGCATACTGTACATTGTACAGTGTGCACAGTTAAAGCCAAGTAAGAGGACTACTGCTGAATATCTCACATCAAATCATTATATTACAATCATGTCCTGGGAGGCTTGACAGCAGAGATGACCAAAACCTTCATCTAAGTCTTGTTATATCATCACATTACCAACATGTACAGGCCTAAGGCATGACCAAAAGCCTGAATAGATTCTTTTCTTTCATAGCGTGAGAGTAACGTTTGGGTGAATGTTATCAATGAACCACATCGCATACCAAAACCATTTAATTTAATTATGTTACAGTAACAGTAACATAAACTCCCTTTTCTATTCCCTCTTGTTCGTGGCAACACTTGCAACACCCTGTCTCCCAAGCATGCATATCGGTCACTTTAAATCTCTGTCAGACTTGACCTTGGACAAAATAGTTAATTAGTCCATTGTAGTACATAGAGTTAATTTAGGTAATTAAGCATTCAGGTGGAATGAAGAAAAAACAAAAACCTGCTTGCATATGCCTAAGGCATTTTGTACATTGCATGGCTAAAGGATTAATGTAAGATGATAAATCAATCTCATCTAATTGAATTTAGAAATAACAAAGATTTAATGTGTGAGTTAAGATTTGTGGACAACATATAATAAAATACTATTTGGAATATTGGCAGTATATTACTTAGTGATTAAGTCATGCGTATTACTTAGCAAAGATACCTATATGTAGACACTGTCTATATGCAGCAGGCATAATGTATGCTAATAAATTCAATATTTTCAAGTTCCCATAGAACATTTTTTGAATTTTTTTAAAAGAAGCACAATAAAGGCTATATTCTACAATGAATTTAGCATACTTTACATACCTGATCGATTTAGCAATGCAAGCTCACCCAATGTTACATTTGTAAACTAAGAGGCCCTGGTGTACAAAAGTGTATTGCTGCCACACCAGAACAAAAAAAAAAAAAAAAATGGATAGCCTGGTAGCTCGGTACATGTTCTGAAGTCGTACCATAGCCTGGTAGCTCGGTGCATGCTCCGGAGTCGTACCATAGCCTGGTAGCTGATAGCCTACATTACTAATGTGTACCTGTTTAGATCTATTTAGATATGCAATGGCGCATGTAAACACCAACTCGATTAGATGAAACTCCGTGTAAACAGGTATCCGTTATCTTAAATCGGAAGCATTCCTTTTGAAAAGACAAAGAAAGTGTCAATATAAACGCAGATATTGAGCGAAAACTTACGAGTATTGTAAAAGTATGTTATATCAAACTGTGATTACTGTTGCAAAATGCCTCATATATCTCCTTTACAGTAGGTAATTTAGAGTAACCAAGCAGGAGTTTCAGTTTAAACAAGTCCCTGAAATGTGTAGTTTGATACTATAAAGGACTTGATGGATGAAAAAATATTCAGGGCTAGAGTTTACTAAATGTATCACACTGCACAATCACAACTAAGCTCACGATAATGTAGTTTAACTTAAAAATGAAAAAAAAAAATCGTTTTTTGAGCTGTAAACAAAGTAATATGATTGACATTACTGGTGTGTCATGAGACACACCAGTAATGATGTTAATATTGACAAAATATATTTTAAAAGTTTTTAATAAAATATTTTAAAAATCAGCATTTTATGTGTTGAAAACAGAACTAGACATTTTATCCGTTATTACCCCAGTACCTCGCTGGTTTTCAACTGTACACTCAGTACGATCAGAAGTAATCAAATTCAAATGTTAACGCTAATACGGGTTCCCTTCTCAGCCCTTCTCAGCCCCTCTCAGTGTCTCTTAGCCTCTCCCCTCACTCAGCTCCTTGATGCATTTTTCAAAGTTGTAGTGGTTGAAGTCAGGCTCAGCGCTGGGGTACAGATACACTTTACAGTAATACAACAATGTTTTTGTTTAGTGACTTTGCATAAATTCACATAAAAGTTCAAGCAGTGTATTATATTTTCTGTTTGTAGTATTATATATAATTGGAAAGCTTATTTTCTGGAGTGTAATGTTATGTAGTCCACAGATGGATATAACCTTAAGCAATGTAGTGATGGTGGGTGGTTCATGCTGAAAGACCAGTAGTTTTCCTTGCATTTTAATTGCATTAATTTATGTTTATCAAAATGACCATTAACAGCCACGATGCCAAGTCGTTTTTCTTGGCCTTTCAAGTACATCTGTTTAATTCCACACTGATTCGTAAGTATTATATAGCCAGATTTACACACAACGTTATTAAAATTTGCAATCATTTTTTTATTTTTTATAACTCCATGAAACAACAATATTTTGATAAACCGGTATGCCTAAATCTGACTGTTGAGTTTGTTATTAAAAAGATCAAAACAAATAATCGTGATTGAAATGAATTTGTTGATTGGTTCTTGGTGATATGCAAATTTACACATATGAGGTGAATTATTCATCATTAACAACTTTATGTATACCTATATCTTATTTGGCATGTAGATAAATATAATAAAGTATATATATATATATATGGGCTAGACTCAAAGGAAAAAGTCAATACATATATACAATACAATATATATATACTGTACATATATTCTCTATAGCCCCTTTTTTCTAAAGGCCATGGTGGGAAATCCTGGAAAAATATGCTGCTTGACACTATTATAATTTCACTGTAATTAATTCCTCAGTCAATGGGAATGCATGCATTTTGGAGAGTCAAACTCTGACTGTTAATGTTAGGGTGTCAATGTGTTGACACTAATTGTGACATTGTATTTGTGGAAAGTGTCCTTCATATAGTTGACAAAAGCTTGCAATTTAATTTCTACAGGCCACAAATTAGAAGTATTTTATTGTATTTTGTTTTAAATTTAAAGAGTGATACAGTGCAACAGCCTTCTTTTTTGCAACTCATTATTTGAGTGTTAACAAGTCAGTGTTCATGCAGGGGCACATTAGGTACACAGTAATTGACTCCTGGCCTCTCATCGCATTAGGGCCCATAAAATGCTTCCTGCCTTCGCTGGCATGCTGGCTGGCGGAGGGAATGTACTTGTCTCATTTGTCATCAGAAATGCCTGAAATAAACATAAGGCCTCAGCAGATGAACAATGAACATGAAGCTGTATTTTAGTCTCTCTCTCTCTCCATATCTTGTTCTGTGTGTGTTCCTCTCTCCTCCCCTCACTCTATCATTCTTCCTCACCTGCGACGTAAAGATTGTGTGCAGGCATTTCACGGCATAAATCCACGCATTAACATACAATTTCACCAGCGCACCCGCACACACACGCGCTGTGAGCTGAATGTCGCAGCCATGTTGAAGCGGAGCACGGCAGGCTCAAAGCAGCCGAGTGTCTGTGCAGGCTCCGTAGAAGAGGATGACGGTATACGGGTGACAGTGTCAGCTTGGCTTCCCTAATGAACGTCTCACTTCCTGCGGCATGCTCCTTCTACTCTCCCCGCCCGACCAGCCAGCGTCCCGCAGCTCACTGGTCGACAGCTAGAGTCGTCATCACCGTGACCTCGCCTGTGGTACCAGTGTCACTTTGGCTTTGGCAAAAAGCTGGGCGTTCAGGGTGGTGTCAGGCCGCTGTGAAGGGTAAACTGATTAATAGGAGCTAATGAGAGATAGAGGAGCGGGTCAGTCAAGTCTTTGCCCTGGCCTGCTGTTGGGAAGCAGCAAGCACGTTCTTGGAAAGCTGTCATACAGATTTGACTTGTTACATTACAATCATTGAAATGCATTTATTGAAAAGGCTTTTCTCTTTGCAAGTAACGCCTCACAGTCAATACAACAATGCGGTTATTAAGGGATTCATCACGCTCACGTCATATGGGCCAGGACACTGTATTGGCTTCATGGGCTAGACTCAAAGGAAAAAGTCAAACATTTATCCCTACATCATCATGCATGTTATTAAGGTAATTTACTTTTTTGGGGGGAAATCCTTAAATATGTGTTGGAATGTATCTTTATTTGTCAGCTCTAATATCATACAGATCTAGATTAACATTGACAAGTTTATATTAAATATAATATGATATACTGTATAGTGGAGTGTGATATTTATGAGAATGTAATTATAAACACTAGAATAAACTAGACGGGACAGGCATAACACATGCCATGAACCTATCTTACACTATGCCAAGTATTTTCACTGCTCCCCAATATCTACTATACAGTCAGCAAAGAATACGCTCAATCATGTATTGCAGTGAGAATGGGGGGCGGGGGGGAATAGGTCGTAAAGTTGTTGAGAAAACCATTTTCAACATGTCAAGTTTCACATTGCCAAATATGGGACTTGTGACATACTAGACCAGATTCTAATTCTTGTCACTCACGCCCCCATAACATCCTTGTTATAACGAAAAAAAAAAAAAAAAAAAAGTCCTAAATTCTTCGGGTTCAGCGTTAATCAGCCCGTGGCCTGCAGACGACAAATGGGTACATCAATGTCAACTTCTCAGGCTTCCAGTCAGTCATTCAGTCAAGTGCAGACACTATTCTGCTTAATGGCACTAAAACCATAATGATTGTGATTGTGATCACTGGACAAGCAACAAGTGTGCTCCTTTAAATGATCTCTGTACCGGGCACATCGGCTTAATCTCGACGCGGACGCACACACAATCCTTCGTTTGTTTACACTCTCATGATTGTAACGCATGTGTTATCCACACCCTCCTCCTCTTGTGTATCTTTTTCGCCCTTTTCTCTGGCTTTGATTGTGGGTATTTTGTGGTTATCTAGCCGGGATCGCTTCCCCCTCCCTCACTTGAGCAAGGTGACAATTACAGGGTCTCTAAGCTGAGCGAAGACGCTCATCAGCTCATCTATAATCTGTAAGGACCCCTCACACACACACACACCCACGCGTGCGTGTGCGCACACATCTTTTGCGTACGTAACACACACACACACACACACACACACACACACACACTCCACCCACACATGTCCCCCTGCTGTTCTTCACTCAGCAGAGCACATCCACAGGCATGACAGACGGAGAGACAGACAGGCCCACAGACATATCATTATCCAAGCCGCTCCATCAGGGTGGGATGTCTGTGGAGGATAGCAAGGCTGAGGACCACAGCTCCCGGGCCCGTGATACACCCAGCCCTCTCTCAGAATGCTAACATCTGCCCAGACACCCACATGCTCTCCGCATCCCATCTCCGCCTTTAATCCCACCTTGGGCAGCACCTGTAATGACGATCCTTCGTGGCGGCAAATGATGGCATCTGACGGACGCAGGCTCCTGATTGGCGCCCAGGTTTAATGTAATTTCTCTAATTACGTATACAGAAAGGGAAAGCAGGATAGAGAGAGAGAGAGAGAGAGAGAGAGAGAGAGAGAGAGAGAGAGAGAGAGAGAGAGAGAGAGAGAGAGGACAACAGGGATGGTGGAATGTAATTGTTAGTTAGGACTGATTAATGATGTGGTTAATTACTTAAAACGGTCAGGTTGCTGCGGTTTCACAAGTTCCTGTAATATTACAATTGCGCCCTCCCAATGCAGTACACTGCAGCAAAATACTGTAAAATGACAATTAGGCTCGTACCTAGGCAACGCGGTTAATTCTTCCATAACAAAAGTGAAAGCCATGCTACGTTTCTGTGGATCTCGCTCGACTGAGCGCCACAGACTCCCACGTCTCAGAACACAGTTGCTGTCCCCTTTTCCCCCCGTCATCTCCTCAACGTCCTCCGTTCCAAACAGGAAGGGTGTGGTGCTGAGGCGGCACACCAGGGTCGCGACCTGGCGTCCCTCCCGTCATTAGAGTCTCCAACCAGGCCAAGACTTCCGTTGATGTGGTCCACGAGAGAGGGAAGGCAGGGGAGGGACGTCCCCTTAATTGTACCCTAGGTTATAGTGAAAGGAATGTTTGAGGTCTGAGGCCTTGTAACGCACGCATGCTCTGCACACACACACACATGCACACGCACGCACACTGAAGCACAAATACACGCTCTCCCACTTCTCTCTCCATCTCCTTCCTTCCCTTCCTCCCTCTCTCTGTCTGTCCTTGTCCTGTGTTCTCCACCTCCTCTACACCCACCCCTGCAGAGAAGGCCACTAATTGGCACATTGGCTGCCAGTGTGGGTGTGGAGGGAATGTCAGAGCGCCACGCCGTAGCAGGGAACCCACAGACGTCTCTGGAGCAACATGGAGACCCTGGGGAAGAAAAGAAAGACAAAAAGGACCATATTCCTAAACCCCTCTTGACCACTCATTTGTATAAATGAGTCGTTTAGCTAAGATTTTGATTGAATTATAACTTATTTATTAAAGATCCTCAAAAATAATTTCAGGTAAACTCTTTCTTTTTTTTTATTCAGCAACTGTGGTGGAGAGAATCTGCTTTTTCCAGATTTCCTCCACACCTTTGCCAAGACATGTACTGAAATCTAAACAATTTCAAGTTATTTATGTACAGTAAAGGAAAAATATTTCACAGCCAAAACCAAGTCTCCATCCTCCAATAACATTATATAGAGGAAGAATAAATTTGGTCCAGACCATACTCTATATAAGAGACACTGCATTCATTGCCAGGTAGATACATAAAAGTCCCATAAGAGCTTTTTTAATGCTTGTGAAACATTTAGAGGCCCTCATCCTCAATTTTATTGACTGCTCGTGCCATTTAGAATGCTGCAGCTGTGAATATGATTTATCCACCATAGCCTAACGGGTCAGCTCCATTGAGAAACTGTCAGAAACATTGCCATCCCGCACCAGCCTTTGGAAGAATACGTTCTTTGAAAGCAAGAAAAGTATTCCACGTCCCGCATTGCATCCTACTGTAGTCACTCTTTATTAAAGTTGAAATTGAATGTTTTCTCATGCAATATAT
>JAODOY010000024.1:1934216-1949844 GCA_025399855.1 Forbesichthys papilliferus | reverse complement strand
AAATTAGTGAACCCAGATATGAAAACCTAATAAATATTTTAAGTTGGTAAATGCTACTGTTTTTCAGATGGAAATCATTATTTATTAAACAGCTTCAAAACGCGATAACACGCAAGGCCATCCAGATCTGGTGAGCTTCAGTTTAACTTTGTCGCGAGAATCAGTCTAAGTCCGAGTAGAAATTATTCTGACAAATCAGCGTCATACTGCTACAGGCGTAATTTTGGCATGTATTCAGAAAAAAAACAACTTTAAAACAACGACAGACTGATCCAATCAACTACCAAGTTTTTATTTAGGAAGGAATCACTCCCTTGGTTCCAAGATACATTGTTTAATATAATAAATACATACATTTATTTACCAACCTAACATATTTCAAAACATGTTAGGATTACTCACCATCTGACCAGTGACACCGGCTCCAATCTGGAGTTGATCCCCGGGCGCCGCACAGCGGCTGCCCACTGCTCCCCTGAGGGATGGGTTAAATGCAGAGGAGGAATTTCACTGCATGTATGTGTATGTGACAATAAAACACCTTTACCTTTACCAAAAATTTAGTTTTTTGGAAAAAACCTTACCCTACCTGTGCATAACAGTACCTTTCATGTCTCCGCTATTTAATTAGGAGGAACGAGCAATGCAGAGAATGGTGATAGAGCGAGAGAGCAGGCATAGGGGATAGCGAAGGGATAACATAATTCGCAGACAGCAGAACCTTTTTTTTCTCTCCCTTCCTCTCAGGTATGCTGAGAAGCGACGCACAGCAGCACCGCGTCTTCAGCTGACCTATTTAGGTAATTGCACTCTTCATTAAAAAAACTCCATCTGCAAGAGAAATTACACTTCCCCATCGGTATCTAGGTAACATAATCTCCCTCCGGCGGACTAATTGCATGGCATGATAACCTCATAGGCTAGGCCTGTTTAATTTTTCATTTCTTTTCAAATAATTATGGATCAGTAGAGAGAGGTATTGATTTGATTCATTAACTTCCTGCACTGAGCCAAGGTTAACGATTACACACATCCCCAATTACATGGTAAAGATCCACTACTCTATTTGCTTTGATTGGCCTCCACTTCATTATTGGCAAAGGTTGTGGACACAATGCCCACTGTGAGTAGTGTGGGTTAAGAGCTGGCATGCTGTGAATGCATCATAACCTGCAGCTGGAACCTTATAATTGACAGGCAAAATGAATGTATATTTAACCAGTAGAACAATAGAAGCAATAGCAATCTACTGCACTTGCCTGCGACCAAATAACAGGCATGCTGTTATTCCCAACAACCTTGAATGCTGCTTTTAGACAGTTTTAGCAAGAAAATAAGAGATATCCAGATAAAAATAAAATAAAAATAAACGATATATAGCCTATAATGCTATAAAATTTCTTTCTCACTAGAAAATGTGCTTCTTTCTCCCAGTACAATATATTTACAGTAATGTAATATATATTCTCAAATGCATCCACGTTTTTATGCTGCAGTAGAACTATTGGACTGTTTTCTGTTACACCAGTCTCAGTGTTTACCTAAAAAAAGAAAATCATAATAAAAAACCCAGCTAGGACTACCTGTGAGGCAAAACGTGCAATGCAATATAATAGCATACAGTACAGCAGCTAGAACAATCTGTGTGGCTAGACTTAACTGTATAAAGAAAAGTAAGAACTTGTTGTCACTATATTTTCCTCATGTCTTGCATAAAATCTACACATTTGCATGTTCCATGCTTCAGTAAGATAAAAAATACAAAATATCTTACCATGTTTAATAAACTTGCTGTAACATGCTTCAGGGCTGGGCAAATGAAACAAAACATATTGGGGTGACTTCTAGTTTAGTTTCACAATTCGTTATAAAAGAAGGGTTATATACTGTACGGTAGGGCTACATTCCTGCAATACATTCATGCTTATCAATGGTTCAAATGCTACTTGAAGAGCCGTGAGTTACACCCCATCTATCTGATAAAAAATAATAATAACATGAAAACATGAAATAAAATATCTATAGACATCTTCTTCAACAGAGTAACAATAATTTGCGCCAGAGAGTCCACCCTGCAGGGTGATTCGAAACAGACGCCAGGACATTAAAATGACTGTAACGTCTAAATGATTTCCTCCATTAAGTTTCCTCTCCCCTTCCATAATCATTTCTCCTATTTCCGCCACCGTCTGCTGGAAAAAGAGGGAAAGCTCGTCTTCAGCTTCATCACGTCAAGGATGAAAAAAAATAAAACATTCATAAGAAAGGAAACACTGAGAGAAAGACTGAGAGAAAGTCAATTTGAAAGTTGTTTATGTTAAGTGGCGGCCATTTCTCACTGGCCAGGATTGCAGCTGCAGGTAGGGGCAATTGTGTGTCTACACAATCATGCCAATATAATTTTATTCTTTCTGCATTTTATTCTGTGTGAGTGTGTATGATTAGAAAACAATCTACCGCTTGCCTGTGCTGCCCTTACACTCCAGTTGAAGACCCCCTGGTCAACATGGTCAAACGTGGAGCTGTAGTGGTCTCGCATTACCACAGAGTGTGTGGCACACAACACACACACACACACACACACACACACTGATGACAGCTTATTTTTATACACACAAAGACCCTGTCTAGACATAGGCTCCTCGATAGAGGTGGGATTTTATTTGTGCTGTTGTCAACACACCCACCCACCCACACACACACACACACACACACACACTTACACCTACATACCTACACACACACACACTTTCACTTGTCCTGTTTCTTGCTGTCTGTGGACCCTTCCACATGTGTGTGTGTGCGTGCATGTGTGCGCGCATAAGGGTTTGAGCTGCACTGGCTCCTATATGATGCAAGGGAACAGCCTGACAATGTTTTAAGGTCTAACAGGACTGGCTGGCCCATCTGTTGTGTAGGCCTTATAGTCACATAACAGGGTTGCTTATCCCAGATATCCTCTACTAAGTGTCTGTCTGGTTCCAACCTCTATAACTCAGTGGTCATTGTAGTTCTCTCTCCCTCCCTCTCTCTCTCTCTCTCTCTCTCTCTCTCTCTCTCTCTCTCACACACGTGCATACTCCTTGTTTTGTGTATTGTGTATTGTTTCCTGTTTTTTTACTGAGGAGAGACAATGCGGTCTCTCCTCAGTAAGACAAGACGTTCCGTGCTGGGCAAAGCCCTTGCTTCCTCCGTGGCCCCGCGCGGGGAGCTACGCCAACCATAGCTCCCGTGTCCCGCCACGGAGGTTCATGTTGCCTTTCACCAGCCGTCTGCGGGACGTGGAGAGAGAGTGCAGACAGACCAGCCGGCTTTTATTTGCCCAGCATTTCCATTCAGGGCGATGAGGCCTGCCAAGGTTTCACAGGTACTGGTAATGCAAGCCTTGCTGTTGGAGTCTGAGTAGTCTAATTTTAGTGGGTGGCAATGAGGGGGAGAGGGGAGGGTGGGCTAGACAGGCAGGTCACGCTGCACAGGAGCTGCTTGGTTGAGCAGCTCTAAGTTGACTTGGTCCATGTCTCTCAATCAGACCCTTCATGGAGCAGAAAAGGGGGTGGAGGAACTACGCTATTCCCTCCCTTCCTCCATCCCAGCCGTCACCCCACCCCTTGCTCTCCTCCTCTCGTCTGTTCTCTCTTATGGTTCCACAGCGCATATAGCGCAGTAGCGGTCCCATAGGGATCGTTCTCATGCTGTTGACATTGCAGAAAAGTGTGCATTTTAACACGTGTTTAAAGAGCGTGGCTCGGACACGGGTCTGTGACTCTGAATGTTTGGAGTGTTAACAGGGCCCCGGGTAGGGTTGGGCAAGTCAGGCTAGAATAGGAGCCGGCACAGCTCATGACGGGGGACTCCTTGTTTGGAGAAGGCTGGTCATTGTACTTATTCTCTTCTGCACTGTGCCCAAACACAGCGTGTCTGAATCCAGCCCTGGCTGCATGTTTTAGTGAATGGGAGCTACGGTGACTTCATCTGGAGCCGTATATCCCACCACAAGTCACATAAATATAGCCTCAGTCTCCCCAACGTGCCTGCAACTGAAGGCTAGCCGTTTGTTTTAGCTTCTCTGCTAGCAGGACACGTTATCTTACCGAGCCGACATAATAAAAGGTAAAGGTGCTTTTATTGTCATAGAATAACAAGTGTAATGTGTGCATGTTAAACATCTATTCTGTTTAATTGCGATGGCGCATGGAAACACCACTTTGTGTTAACAGGTAACCGTGTCTTCAATCGGAACCAGACGCGTAGCTACGGGTGGGCGTGGGTGGGCGACTGCCACCCAATTAGAACCATTGCCCACCCAATCAGATTTTTTGTTTTAGTTTTTTATGTTAAGATAAACACTTAACACGTGTTTGTATTAGTAATCAGTCGCCAAATATTCTATTTTATAAATATCAATAGTTATTTAAAAATCAATGTAAATTCTGAATGTTATGCCCCCACCCAATAGCCACAATATTTGAGCTGTCTGGCGTTAACAGGCGACAGGTGTCGTGCCCAAAAGTGATTGTCCTATAAAAAGTGATTGCCGTCCATCTGCTTTTATCTGGATACAATTATTATTGGCTATAATTTATGTGTTTCTTTGATAAATATCCTTGTTTATATTTGGCAACTAGACTAGTAATTATTAACATGATGGTTTATATAGGCCTAGATAAAGAAATGTAATTCGATTAAATTTTAATATGAATTTAATATATTTTTCAATTATATTAATTTATATTACTTCACCTAATCTGTTACCTAGTTTATAATTAATCAATTAATTTCTACCAGTTAAAAATGCAATTTTTCATACGGTGATCACTTTTTATCGGTCACTTTTGGGAACGACACTTGTAGTCGGCAAGATAAATAAAGAGGGACATTTTTTCCATTAATTTTCAAGTTACCGTAGCTAAATTTACGAAAGTCCCCTTCATGGGAGATGAATACAATACAAACGACGTGGATTAAATATGCTTACGTTACTCATTCAAGCAGATGCTGGTTTAAAACAACCAATTTTAATGAGAAGCTATAGCGTTGATGCTGCTATTTTTAACCGTGAGTTTAACATGGACCTATATGCAATGTTTTCCAAGAATGGTTAGCATACACAAGTTTGCCCAGAGCCAGAGGACGAACCATACACAGTCCCTTTCACTTCAAGCGCCTGCTTTGGTGAGTGCAAGCATAGCCATATCAGACTGCAGACACCTGCAAAATGAATATTCACCTCCCATTTACTTCCATTCTATATGAGCAAAGGTGCAAATAAAACATTAGCTTCATGTGAAGAAGCAGTTTTGCATCATTTCGTATAGACTAGAGTTCATCACTGATGAACTTTGACCTAAATACACAGCCTCAACCAACATTAAGAATGCTGTCTGGTTGACACCACAGCTGGTTGCAGTGTTGGCTATAGTTTTCTTAGTAAGGCCAGATGGAATGGAGTAGGCTTTGAGTATGAGTTTAATGTGCTAAAATCACACACACATGCTATTGTTCAGGTAGTCTACCGGCATAATATTGTAGACCTTCTAGAACATTGGCCTGTGTAATTACAAAGCTGGCGGTGATCACAAAAATGGTAATATCATATTACTAGGCTGGTGGCCTACTTGCACAAATAGCCTATAGGCTACATCGTAGTTGTAATAGGCCTATTAGACAAATTGTTATTGCCCACCTAGTTTCATATATGCCCACACACATTTCTGGCTACGCTACTGATCGGAGGGATTCCATTCAGAATGACACAAAGGCGTCTAGCTACTGTTACGGTCAGGTGATATTGGGAAAGTATTTGAAAGCCTGCTGTTTTGGATAATGTGGGTTAATCCATCTCTAGTCTCTTGCATTTCTAATAACATATGACCAAATGTTAAGGCTGAATTTCAACTGAATGTTTGACTGAATTTAAATGTGGTTTTATTTCTTATTACTCCTAACTGAATTTCATCATATTACCTGATTTGTGGTGGTAGTTAGGTATATGTAAATGAGGTGGTGACCCTACCTGTGGTGAGAGGGGCGATAAAAAGAACAAGGCAAAAGAAGCAGACAACGAATTGGTGTTTAAGTGACTGTCTAAATGTGCCAGTGCCATAGGATAGGTCCAGAGAGACACTTAGCTGAGGTTAATTTGAATAATGAGTGTAAATACTCTCCATGGGATGCTCAACAGCAATCTCCTGATGTTGGCCACTTCACCGGCTTTCATTTTAATAATTACACAGTGTTGTCAAGTGAGGCATGGGCATTAAAGCTTTCATTGTCATGGAACTTATTATGTCTGAACGTTCAAACACTTCACAAGCATATACAGTACATACAGTATATACAGTATACTGTTTTCTTTTGGACATACATTAAGTATGTAAATAAGAGGTTTCTTGATAATTTGAATTAAATCAATATAGGCTTCTTTTTTAATTAATTTGTTTTTATTAACTTACTTACTTTTTTGCTTACATAGGTACTTATACTTTTTGATTACATACTGTACTGACTTACTTACTTACTTAATTGCTTACTTCCTTACATTCTTACCACAACCTGGTGATAGCACACACACACACATACACATCTATTTTTTTCCATTGGCCTTCAGGTTCCTATCGATCTGATTCTGGGCTCTCGTATTTCAAAATATACGGTACTAGTTATGTTCCTCAAAATGTTTGTAAAACGCCTGACTGGGGTACCCACTGCACCCCTAAAATCATAAACACGACTTCCCTCCATCATTGGTGCATTGCCAATTCGCCTCATGGCAAAATCCCATGACTGTAACCCCTCCATAGCTCCCTATTCAAACATTTCTGAAAGCCTCTGGAAAATTGTTTCACCCAAAAGTCTCTCAAATGTAGTGTTATTACACAGTATGAAAAATGCCCCAAAGACAAACATCAGTTTTGTCTAAAAACACTGTACTGAAAAGTAAACATTAGGAACCCTTTGTAGACCAATATATTTGAAACTCATTCTCATGAGACTAATAACACAATAGAAATAGAAATGAGAAATAATACCCAGTTGTAATTTCATCACAGAATCATGATTGCTATCATTAGGAACCCATTGGGAACACAACTTCATTTTAAAATATTCAAGCGGTTCTGCTTCTCCACAGATTTACATATAGTTTTGGAGTATTTGAGAAATTGTCAGTACAATTTCAGTCTGTTGAGTGTGGTCTTGTTATTGTAGGTTTAGTGGACTCTTAAATATATGAATTTGAACATAATCCACTTTTTCAGCCAAAACATATCTGGAGACAGCACATACCACTCTCTCAACTGATTCTAAACCTCGAACTTGAACACCAGTGGTCTCCCAGTATGCGGTGAACATTTATCAAGATATTATTTGCATACTGCTGCACAAAGAACTGAGTGTTCTGAGAACCTGCTGTAAGGGACAGACCTCAGAGCACACATGATCTGCATATGTCTGCCACCCCCACCTCTCTTTGCCTATAAGAATAAATGTCTTCTTCTTTTTATAAATACATATCTGAGGTCAGTATGATGTACAGTAGGAGGTTTAGGAAGCTGTCTAATATAAAAACATCCAGTAGATTTTTATTTTTGTGAAACACACATGGCCTCAATATACGCACAAACATGTTCAAACAGGAATACTCACATAAAGTACAGTACAAACACCTTAAAATAGACAATCTCAGTAGGAGAGCCTTTCTTCCTAAAATGGAACATGACAATTCAGTGAAGCATGGAATTGTGTTAAACACACAATAAACAGTCAATTAAGGAGCATTTTGCTGTAAGCCGATTAACATGTTAGCCGCAGGCTACGTCCAGAACAGAAGCATTGACCGGCAGTTTGTTGACGTCCTCCCTTCATTTCACTAGGCTGGCCGGATGAGGGATGTCAACTTGGTGTGTGTAATCTGTTAAAGGTAGAATAACAAATACCAAAGTGCCACTTCCATTCTGCCTTCCCCCGGCAGCCGTTTCCACCCCTGGAGGGCAATTTGGACCAAGATTTATTAGACATAATTAACTGACTATGCCGCTCCTGTCTTAGGCCTGATATTTAATTTGCCACTTAAACAAAAGGGAGACTAAAAATATGGGTATATTATGTGTTATTGTTTCTTGTTTGACTACCTACTGAAAATAACATTGTACTAAAATTGCATTTGGCCTTGTAGACAAACATACTGTATACTACCCTTACAAATTTGATGTTGATGATGACAAAATATAAACTCTTTCGCCCTACAACTTTCCATTACAATGAACTACTGTCACATTTTGCATCATATCATAATGGGAAAGGCATTTGGTAAAGCCCTTATATAACAGTGCTGGCAAGTTGGCACAACCAGGACTTGCACTGATGTGAAGGGGAAGTGAAGAATGTTTGAAAAAAAATCATGTTATTTCTTGTGTTATCGCAAACTGTAATTTTTTCTTTTCAGGCTGTTTATTTTTTTCTTTCACACTAAAATTGATCCACTATTCTAATAGGACATCCAGGCTACAGTATATCAAGCAGCTTTTCAATAATTCATTGGATTGTAAATTTGACTTAAAGTTTTTTTTAAGCATTTATTCACTGCCAGCAAGTCATTGTCAGTAAATATTTCAAACAATGAAATACATAATTATGTAATAGCAAAAAACGAATTCAATCTCAAATACCCTAACAAGTGTTGCGGTCATTCTGCTATTCAAACAGTGGTAGGCTTTACTTCTAGCCTGAAAACACAGTATCAAGTACATTATGGTGTTTTACATGAATGTTTTTATAGAATAACATGATTTAATATTGTGCCAGTTATTATGTGCATAATTGGTTAATATGAAGAGTTCAGATGCAAAAACCATCTGACATCTTTTGTTTTTTAATTAGTAATATTTAAATAATTAGTTAAATTATTAAAAATGATCAGTTTTTTGGAAGATATGACTATTTTCAGTGACAAACAACCTGTTAACTTTAATAAAGGTGAAAAAAGTGAATCCAAATATAGAACTATATAATAAATAATGCTGTTTTATGCTAATTGATACTTTTTTTCAGTTGGACTTATCATATATATATATATATATATATATATATATATATATATATATAGTGTGTATATATATAGCATCTCTTAAGCAAGTGAGTGTTTTTAGGGTCTGAGTTTTGAAAAAAAAAACATTCCTCCAATGTCTGTCCAGCTGCTTTGCAAGGAGAGAGCAATGTCGAAACACTTTACTTCCTGCGATCTAGCAGACTGCAGAATCTACAGGGCTCTTTGCCAACAGGTTATTTGTGTGTGTGTGCGTGCATGTGTTGGGGATTTTATTGGAAACTAAGTAATGCCCCCCTTTCTCTGTTTCTGTTTTTGTGGTCAGACACATTTTAATGACGTCCTAATTAGTATACGGGGAAGGCAAGCCAGTCAGCAATGGCCTTCCTTAAATGTATGCTCTCAGTTCCTTTAAAAAAGAGGCCGGATCTTAGCTTTGCTCATGGTCCTGTTAACCATTGCACTTGTATGTGCCTTAGCTGAGGTGAACTGACATTTGTAAATATGTCCCTCACCCTACAGCTGTACGCAATTAGTGCACATGCATGTATTTACCAGCGTCTTGAGGTACCATTCTCCAGCTGATTACTGGCACCTGACAGGCATTTCCATTTGCACACACACACACACACACACACACGCACACACACATAAACACACATACACACATTCTTGCAGCGCTCTGCTTTCTAAGGCAGAGGTTTAATTATGTGGTCTTCAGTAAAAAGTAAAAAGTGAATTAGGTAAGTAAAAATGAATTAAACAACATTTGCGAAGCTAAACATTTTTTTCTGGATCGTACGGTTGTAAGAATGTGCACTGCCACATGGACACACGCACGTGTGTGTGATTACAAAAACTGAGAAGATGAGATGCCCTGAAGCTGCCTCTGTTCCATCAGACAAGGCTCCAATAGTCTGTCCACCTTCCCCTAACCTTAATTTGACAGGATGAGGCATGTCAAACAGCCGCAGGTCCAATACAATATGTCAACTAACTTTTTTTTGTTTTTTTTTTGCTATAACAAAAGGGTTCAAGCGTGCACCCACTGAAGCAGCAACACATTACCCAGGCTTCCTTGTTTGAATTCCTTTATAATAATGCTTACGTAGTAGTTATGCTTACAGAAGCTATGCAATATATAAGATATTTATTTTAAAATGTTTGCATATTACACCTCCGTTTTGCTTAGTTATAAACTTGAAAGACTGTTCCTCTATATATTGTACACAATTATACAGAAATTAAAAGCTCAAGGGAATTAGGGTATTTCAATTGTGGATTTCAGTAGGCCTACTGTCTACTATAACAGTATTATTTTAGAGTGCTCTTTCATTATCAGACTATGATTATTACAATGCAGAAGCTATAAGCAATCGTGTTCAGTTGACCACACAGCCATCTGCTCGGATATGTTGGGTGCCTACGCTGGTTTGTCATTATGAACAAACACAGTTTCAGTTCCTTAACTTCCCATTTCTAACTGCTCTCGCAAATATATTCCACATAAAACAGAGAATAAGATGTCTCAATTCCATTTTATTAATAATGTTTGCTTAACCATGAAATTACAATACACTGTGACAGTAATGTACAGTATTTGCATGCTTTTGCACAAGACGTGCATCGCTGTATTGCGTGTTTGTCAGCCTCTCAGCACAGCTGTTCGTGTCTCTCCACATCATGACTCTGTGGTCGTCTACTTGGCCCACAGTGCCGGAAGTCTCCCACCAGTCGTATGTGACTTGGGTTCCCGACACCATCTTGTTTACAGTGTGCACAGACGGACGCAGTCCCCTCCAGGAGCGTTTGTCCTCTGTCAGAAAGAAAGAGGGCGTTTGTCCTTCCAGGACACTTGGGAAATGGTCCACGGCTGTCGTTAAGCAGCTCCTAACCACACTGAAAACACATGCCCTGTCCACAACAGATGTTTGTTTTGCGTCGACCCTGGTCTGTTGCGCTTGGAGCGTAAGAATAGAATCCTTACCGAGCCCGCTGTCCGCATGCGACACTTTGCTGTGGAGAGTGTGGTTGGTGGATTATATCAACAGAGAAAATTATCCCCAGACCCTTTTGTTCATTTCTTCTAAGAAATCACACTTGCACTGCACTCGCCTGCACAACAAGCCCATGCAGATTTAAACTTGGTTTGCTCTATTGGTGTTGCAGAAGTACAATACATTACACACTATTGCGTGTTGTTCATATTGGTTTATTATTAATCTTATGGTGATGGGATATTTTAGTTGATAAAATCAAGATAAACTGATTTATTTTAATAAAATAATGCAAAAATTGTATAAGAAACATGTAGAGGTAGCCCAAAACGTCAGCACCAGCCAGGTCATTAGAGAGCATTGCTCATGCTGTCATGGCAACTATTATCACAGTAATGTCGCTAATGGCATCGGAGACAGGGCAAGAGAAATATGTGAAATTTATTGCCAGATTCAATTAGGATCCTTTCCTCTGAACTCAGCTGGTCCTGCTGCAGGCTCGTCATTGATAAGCGATTGTGCTGAATGCAGCATTGATAATAGAGAGCTCACACAATGGGAGAGTGGTTCTATTGTATATTACAACACTATAAGATCATGGGTTTGAGCTCCGATGTTGGCCTACCTGTAAGCCTTCATTAACAGGGTACCTAACCCCTATCTGCTCAAGTCGCTTTGGCTAAAAGTGTCGGCTAAATTGCCTAATTGTAATATACACATTGTGTTAACTATCCCGTGTACCTATCCATACAATGCACAGGCAAGACAAATACTAGCACATAAAGAGATGTCCAGTGCCTTGTCATCATTGAACAAGGCAAAGTAATTTCTGAAACTACATCAGAATATAGTATAGGTCTTCAGAATATGTACTAGCATGACTGTATGGTGCAGTTGCATTTAATGACGCCACAGTGTGTGCCAGGTTAACCTATGCAGCTTTACGGTCCTCTGAGTTTGTGATGACCAAACTGCTAATAATGCTGCATATGCCAGGTTGGACCTGGTTTATGATCACTTACGGTCATAGACAGAAATAGATTGTTAATGTAATTTTTTGCATTGCAATGTAATGTTTACTGTCAATGCAATGTAATGTTTACAATCTCAAAATATTTTTGTCGAATGAGAAGAGTTACTGTACATTTCAACACCTTAAGCAAGATATAAATCTTAGTATTGTTAACAGAAATTAAAATTTAGTCATAGGGAAATCAAGGTTAATTCTTGGACATATGGTAGCGTAAACGAGAAACATATTGGCCTTAAATGGCAGGTGGTTTGGTAAACGGGAACAAGTGAAAACCAGAGTGGATGTTAAAAAGCTGGGTGCTGGAATTATCCGGATTGATGAGTCCCATTTGGTCAACATGTTTGTGCGCTCAGGAATGCATGAGGTTGTGGTGGCGGGCCACATTAGTGAGGACACATTCCTGTGGTCAGACAACGACAGAGTTTCTTGCCCCCGTTTGAGGGAAAAAAAGCAATTTTATTATTTGCTGGCCTGTGTTCGACAATAAACTCTCAACTCCAAGTACACTGAGCTAGCCATTGAACTTCCTGACCATTCATAGAGCTATATGTTCTAGCTAAGCAAATTTGAGTCTCATTATATTTCCAAATATGAAAATCATTCATCAAAGACAGGATTTTTGAACACACAGGAACACTTTCTATATGAATGAATGTCAGTATGGTTTGGATCATGAGTATATTTATATTATTTATCCACCATGTCTGCAAGCTGACAGTAGACAAAAGTCTACCTCAACGCTCTGCAAAAATTAACCTTTACATCTGTTGGAATTACACAACTGTCTTAAATCTCTTTCAACCCTTTTTGTGAATGTAATAATTAAAGGTTATCATATATAAGAATTTACTTTTAAAGCCATAGAAAATTGATTAACTTGACAGTAAAGCTGATGTCTCCATGTTTAGGGTTTACAGGCTCATTAATATCATGTGACTATGGCTATTTTTGAGGTATGCTCTTTGAGTATAAAAACATGTCCATCTTGGAGTCATCACAGAGAGGATATTTTGTCGCAGACTTCCTGGGACACATTCGAGACCTCATAGGGCTATTATGCCAATTTTGACTGGCTCAGTGATGCTCTCTGGCCCAGGGGGGCAAGCCATGATTCCCATCCAGGGATGGTTTGCTGTCTCCTGGGACTCGCACACTATTCTTTGACTTTATATCCACCCGGGCCTGGAGACTGCTATGTTATGGGAACGTGTAGTTTGTCTGAGATGAGACTGGTAGTCAGGCTTGTGGTGTTTGGTGACAGAGCGGTCTGCTGACTCCATTATGTGGCACAGCTCTGGATCAGGGTCACAACAAAAAAATAGAATATGTTTGCCTTCATCTGTAACAAACAGGGCCTTTGATGGTGTGTGTTTTTGAATGTGGCAAACCAACACCTTACTGTCTCCATCTCATATATTTGAAGGTAGAATCTCAAAGCTTATTCCTATCCTCTTTTTTTTTCTTGTTGTTAAATGTACAATTATAATGAAAGTTATAAACCCACGTACTTTGCATAGTGACTTACTCAGAGCCCAGGACTATAAATGACTGCTTGCTTGCAAAATTAGGTAGCAATTTTAGGTATTTTTCACAACATTCAATGTTGTACGTATTACAGTACGTGGAAGAGCTCAGCTCCTAAATGGTGCAGATTAAATTACTACTATTACACTATCCAGCCATCCACAGCATGACGTTATGTGCACAAAATATGCATTTGAAGTGAGGGGCCACAAATTACTCATAGGCCCTAACCCAAAATTCTATAAAGTTAAGAAATTGGTGCTGCTTTCTTACAAATGGGGAATGATTTTGATTATTGTGGATGCTTTTGAACATTGCTTCTTCCTCATTTCAACAGCATGTCCAAGGTAAGTGGTATTTTGGTATTGGTTTTGGGGTAGATAGATAAGGTGACTGAAATATAATAACCACTTCACATCATTAAAGCAATGACTAAAACTGTACGCCACATAGTTCTCTTCTGGCAGTGGCACAAAAGCACAATTACAGTTTAGGTGTCAACCTCAATCGTTTCCACCAATGACTTGGCTGTGATAGGTGGATTCAAATAAGAGATTAAAAGTGAATCAAACAAACATGTTTCAAAATCTAAATGACATATTGTAACTTCTCACCTAGGTGTCACTCAAAGTGAGTGGCACCACCTAGCTGTCAGGTTTTAACCAGACTCGGGCTAATATTATAATAGATAAATAAAGAGGATGTGTAATAACCCATACATGTTATTATCCAATTATGAAATCCTAGTCTGTGCCACAAGTCATTGGAAACTTTTAGACTGGGCTGTGTTTGCTCACAGACTATTAATAAACCTCGCTTTGAATGATGGAGTATGTCCCAGGCAGACATCACATGTCGATGGAAGGAGGGGGGCTTGTAATGGCAGGTTCCTTCATCCACAGTACTGCATTGCACTATTACTATTTACAGAGGCCAACCACCCAACCCTCCCCCCCTTCCCCACCATCCTACCCCTCCTAATACACTGCCTAGCCCAGCTGCTAGTCCCCAACCCTGAGCGTTCCTTTCGCACCAGCTTGTAGCTCGCCACCACCTCATTTACTCTGACAGCACTGGCTTCCTCGTTGGCCTGACAGCCAACCTTCCTGCCTTGGTTTGATGCCCCTTACCACACTACACCCACCCTCTGCCCTTATGGTCTGTGAACAAAGCTTACTTTTCACATTCAATGAGACGAAATAGAAGAGGAAGGGTTCATTCAAACACAGGACGGTATATTTCTATAATAGCAATGCAATATTGGGTAATTACACAGAAAGGGAGCGGCATAATTGGAGTGTGGCTGGGCTTATAAAGTGACATATGACACACGGACTAGTGTTTTTTGTTTGTTTGCGTGTGTGTGTGTGTCGGTGTGTGTTTGTGTGTGTCTGTGTGTGTGTGTGTGAGACTGAAACACTGAGAGTGACACACAGTGAGAGACCAGCTTATGTCTGCTTAAAGCCAGCTATGTTGTCCAGTCAGTTTGACCTCAAGGTCTGGTCCGAGGTAGGCCTAGGAGGTGAAATAATTCCTGCCCTGCCACCAGGAATGCTGTTCCTAAACCATTTGCATTCCAGAGAGAGATGCTAGACATTCCCAGAAGTTTGAGCATGGACATCAGATAGCCCTCTGTGTGTGTGTAAAACCCAGCCCTGGCATTGCGCAGCAAGCTTTGTCAGCCACAAACCAAGTGTCTTCATGTAAAGACAGAGATGAGTAAAGGGTCAAAGTAAAGACAGATGTATACTTACCACCATGTGTAGTGATGATCACACACAGCATGTACAGTCAATTAGGAACATGGAGAGTGTGTACTCATACACACACACACACACACACACACACACAGACACGCGCACACACGGGTTTTCAGCACGCACACAACAGACAGCTAAAGGACCGAGGTAGTCAATGAATATGACTAAAAGTGTGTTATCTTACAATCACTGACTCAATACAAATATGTGCATGACTTTTACAACTTAAATATTTGGTAAACATATATTTTTAGATATGTACACATGTACA